>VWYH01007275.1:861761-927189 GCA_013399365.1 Pampusana beccarii
AAAAAAAGAAAAAAAAAGTTAAAATTCTGTTCGCCGCTCTATTTTCCCTTTTTAATTCCTTGCTTGCTTGGGGAATAAAACCAGCAAAAGTAATTATTCTCAAGGTCTTGTCTTGCCTTCCTAAAGTGTTATGGGAAATTCAATAACACTTGTTTTCTTAGGAATGACATTGTTTGGCTCCAGTTACATAGGGACACTTTGTCCCATCTCTCCACGCACCCTCATGAAGCATGTTGCCTTTAATGCATAAAGACATGCTAGTATTTGTTCTCAGTTAGGTTTTCTAAAAAAGACTCTGCCTTTTTTAGGCCATTGTTAGAGTGGTGGTCTGTACTTTTTCTGGAAGGTTCATTTTCTTCAGACTTAGTTGACCATGTAAGTACTGGAAACAAGACATATCGTTGCCTTAATTTGGCTTCTGAGCAAGTTGGTGGTTTTTTTTTAATAATACAACTTAAAATTCTGTCCCTGAATTATCCTGTTTGCCAGCTAATCCTTTTCTTCTTCAGATGCTAAAATTATATCCTGAGATGCTTCTGAGAGGATATTCAAAAATTTTAAGTTTGCTGTAATTAAAAAGGTCCTTCACACACAAGACTACATTTGCGTCTTTTTTATTCCTATTAAGTTCACCACTCCCTTCTGTGTATCTCGAAGTGCTCTACCTGGTTTCCAGAGCTCTCCTCTGACTCCTTGTATTTTGCTATGTGACCTCACATTTACTTCTTCTGCCTCTTTCACAAGCCCCTCATCGTACCCTGCTGGTACTGTCACCACTTTAGCCATATGCAGGATGGAGATACCCATCCTTCCAGCTAGATGAGCTGCTTTGATTTAAACAGCTCGTAAGAGCTTCCCCCCCGCTTTCTCCCCACACTCAGTTCTGACATTTTTGCCAAATGGTAAGTGTTCTGGGTCTTAAGCATTCAGAAGAACATCCTTCCTTGTCCTCATGCCACAACCCAGTTCCACCAGTCTGTTCATACCTGTCCTGCCCTACCTATAGATGTCAAATCCAGCAGACAAGGCTGCTTTGAGAAAAAATATTCGCTTTTCCCCACCCTGCCCCCATACCTGTGCCTTATACTTCATGTAGAAATAAAGAGAAATTTTAGGGAAAAATGAAAAAAATATTATGTGAAATACATTACCACAGAATAGTCACTAAAGGGTTATTTAGAACACGGTTTGAAATTAGACTTTCCCTGCTGCATATTGATTTTTTTTTTTTATAGTTACCACATCAAATTGAGTTACTTTTTCTCAAAATAGTTTTATATTGTAATTCCAATTCCTGGACATCGCAGATGAAATTTAGTGCTGATCCTTAATATGATGCTACATTAACTACATTATCAACACACAAAAGTACACAGAGGCATCTATGAACCTCATGCTGATTTTCCAGAATTCCACAGAAACCTGAGGGTTTACAGCAGCTGCACTATTAGCTTTCTATAATAGAGCCTTACTTTTCGTTTATATACAAACCCTATAATACTTTCCGTTTTCAGGATTTCACTTCCCCTTGTGTTTTAGTGACCAAAAATACCCCTGAAGTACCCTAGTACACAGAACAGCAGTCTATCAGAGTAGGCATTTTATTAATACATCTATTCAGAAATAAAGGACTCACGTATTACACGTGCATGTCTAGCACTATTTTATGCACCATAGCTAAATCTACATAACACAGTTCAGATTCCCTAGGAAATAATTGTTGGGTTTTTTTTTTAAACAAGTAACTACTGTAGCTTTCAGCTTTCTCCCCTCACATCCAACCAAGTAAGGAGACAGGAAGAGCACGTGAGATTTTTTTTTCTCCCACATTGTCAACATTTCCAGAAATTTCAAATAATTATGGTTTACCAGAAAGAGGTGAGTGAGAGTGCTGGATAAGGAAGGGCTGTGCGCAGTAAGACTGCGATTAACATGCAGCACTCCCTCTGCAATACCAACACATGCCTTCTTAAGGGAACTCCGCAGTAGCAAAGCCAGCATTTGCAAACTAATATTTCAACAGAAAGTAAGAGGCGTATCTTTCAACTCCTTCCACTCAACTCTCTAAAGCACTCCATACATGTTTCTCATCATAGAAATTACAATTAACAATGGTTAATTATAAGACAATGAAACTATATAAGAATAAATGTAAGGTAGCAATAATGTACCTGAAAAAATGTAGCATATGCACATGTTGCAGAAAGATGGGAAAGATACCATCAAAACTACTAGGAAGTGATGTAGGATGGAAATAAAGGTTCAGCTGGGTCATCATCAGGCACAAGTGGTGTAGGAACAGGGAAGCAAAACAGTTTCAGGTACAACAAGTTGAATAGTACTTGAAGCAGCAATGGCAGTACCAGGGGTCAATGGGCTCTTTAAAAACAAAACAAAACAAAACAAACAACAAAACAACACATGAAATTAATGACTTCGTTTGCTTTATATGTTTATGCATTTCTTGATTAACTGCAACAACCTTGATAATATTTGTCTTTGAGCTTCAGATCTATTTGTAACACAAAGAGAATTAGTTATATGCCTTCTCTAACAATTCAGAAATAGTTTTAACTGTTGACTGTCTTTCCACGTTTGGATCACCTTTCTCTCTTCCTCTACTCTTCTGCAGCAGGTTCAACCTCAGGTAACTCTCTTGAGTACCCATCTTTTTCATCAAATGCGGCTTTCCATTCAAGATAAGCCTTTTGAGCTTTTCAAGCTACACCATCATTTTCTTCCTCAGACCCTCCGGAGCTGTGAGTGCTCCCCTGCTGCATGGCTTTACAAACACCATTAATCGTCTTGCTGATTATCGAGTCCCACACAGCAAGAATGCTTTCCAAGACGTGTCAGATGTTGAAACTCTTCCAAAACTCGCTCGACTGGTGTCTTATTTGCCTTGTCCATCACTCCAAGTAATTGCATCGATGTTTGTTGTAAATAAAATGTTTTAGAGTTAGCAATCACTCTTTGGGCGGGTGGTTGCATAACTGGGGTGGTAGCAAAAACACAGCTTGAACATTTGGGTACAAGTCACTCAGGTGAGATGGATGGATAAGCATGTTACTGAGGATCACCAAGGCTTATAATACTCAAAATACTGGAAACTACCCATGACCTTTCATTTGAAAGCTAGTGAACATGTGGCCCAAGTAGGTCACATAGGCCTTCAATACCCTTGGGTTGTGTGGGTGTGTGCCTGCAGCATCACCCTACCAAATGTAAACTGGGCTGTGTTTTGCAGCCTTCAGTCCTGGCACTCACTTCTCTACCAAAGAATAAAGGTCCTTGGTGGTGTGGGTTTCCAAAAGAGTCCTCCTTCAGCTATATTGACCACCTGCTGTTGCGTGTATCAATGTTATGTAAATTTTCAATGACTTCTGCCAAATAATACCAGACCACAGTGGGACAGAGCTCTGATTTTCATCCTCCATCTGCACTGAGCACATTTTTTCATCAACAGCTTCCTCACATGACCTGTTATCTTCACAGATAAACCACTCAAGTTTTGTGCTGGCTTTTAATAAGTCAGCGTTTTGGTTTATTGGTCTTATGTTAGATTCATCCTCTGCTAGTCATAACCAAGAGCTGATGCAGATCCACCATTTGCCTGTGTTCTTTGGATTTCCATCTTTGTTATGAAGCATAACAGCTTTTGTGGACTTTCCATTGATACTTTCTGTCAGAGATGAAACACATTTTTTTCAATGCCACTGGGCATTTGGAGATGTGTCCTGGAAGGCTGTAAAGTAGAAGAAACCTCCTAGACTGCACAAACGCATGATTTGAACACCTGCAGCCCTGCAGTATTCACATGCAGCCCACAATTCGTATTGCACTGCAGCTGGAGTACACGGTGCGCACTACCATGCTGTTGCAATTCTTTGCAATTTCTTTTTTTTTTATTGCTTGGATATTTTTTTTTTTCCTAAGCCATTCCTAAGGGAAGGGAAGAGAAAGGGGCCTAACAAGTAAAATGGGTAGGAATGAAATAAGTAACGTGGAGAGTTTTTTTTGGATGGACTTCCACGAGAGCTGCGTGGATGCGAGTGAGGTGCTGGCTTTGCTGAACAAGCAGCTCCTGCCTGCTGTCACAGCAGATCACTGAATGTGCAGGTTAATTTAATGGACACGGAGCAAAAGGTGCAAGAGGGAGAAGTGCGGCCTCATTTCCCAGGACCTCTGGAACAGCTCAGGTTGAGAGCTGTTAGCAAACCATCCTCTTGCCCTTCCAGAATGGTACTGCTGGCCCAGCGCTGCGTGGCAGACTGAGCTCCCACCGAAATCCATAGAGCTGGGTCACAGCCCCACGAAATTAAACCCCAAAGGCAGCCTCCTCCCGAAAGCAAGAAACAAAGCCAATGGCAAGGCTGTGTGAAGGTGTCATCTCCTATACTTCATTTACATCCTTCTAAATCGACTAAAACTCGGTTTGCAAGCGGAAGATGAAAGTGAACCTTGGAAGATGACTCTTGCTGCTACTAGAAGAAATATCTAAATTCTTAGAAACCTTCCCAAACTCTTAAAAAATAACCATTTTCTGATGATGCAGCAACCTGTTCACTGCGGATAATTTATAGGTGCTGTCTCAAAAAAAAGAAAAGGCAATGTAGAAGCAGAGAAGAAATATTACTCAGGAAAATAATAAATGTATCTTGCATTTTACATGTTGAAAATGTTTGACTGTAAATTCCACTTTTGACATTCATCCCAGATCCACTTTAAAGGCAACCCACAGACTCAACAGGGAGACAGTAAACACTAAATCATAATTATCTCATAAAAGGGGAGACTGTTTCTCCGAATGCCTGAGATCTGGTTTTGCTTCACAAAAAATATCATAAATCTATTGTGTTCTACCCTGTTGTATTTAAGTCCAATTAGTGCTTGTATTAAAAAGAAAGAAAAACAGAAACAATACCTTCCAAAGTTTGCTGTCATTCATATAGATGCGAAACCCTGATTCTCCACTCTCATTAAGGAGCTGTTCATTAGAGGACAACATGTTCCATGAGAGCTGAGGTCTTACATTAACAGTGAACTATGGAAAATCTCTCCCATTTGGTGGCCCACGTTAACATTTCTTCTGCAAAGGGATTTCTTTTTAATGCAATGTAGTGCTGCATGTGTTACTGTACAGAAGAAAAAAAATAATATTTTTCAACACAATCTTGATTTGGCTTTAATATCCCACAGGGTGACATCTGACACTGTACTGAGAGAATAACACCTCTCTGGGTAATCTTTCCAACAGAGCCTGAAAATGAGCAGTCTGTGCCATTAATATGGCCAATGTAATTAGCAGAGCAGTATGACTGATCTTTTTTTTTTTTAATCAACATTTCCTAAAGCTATTTCTCCAACCGAAATAACTCTAGCCTGTCAAGACAGGGAAAACTAAATCTGAGTGTGCCCAAGTAGGTTGCAGTTTTGAAACACAGGTAGGGAGATCAAAGGTAATGTAGCTGCCTGCCTTGGACATGATTTCCAAATAAAGCTCATTGTCCAGTTACCAAGACTTTAAACAAAATGTTTCTAGGTGAAATTAGTCATGCCATAATAATGTTTCAAGGCAAAGGAGCCTTTTTTTTGCATATTAAGAAAAAAAATGAAGGGAGTTTGAGATATGGTTCTTCGTCAGCAGAGAGCCAAAACTCTGTGGAAAAGGTGCCCATGTTGTACGTTCAGGTACGTTTGGTCTCTGGTTTTGACTAGTTTGGATACAACAAGACAATTATCTTACCTCTATTTATTCTGCTCATGTGGTAAAGGCCCTTCTCTTTGCAGGTCAGCATGCAGTCACAGAGACCAGGGCCACAGATGTATCACATTGCACCGTAGAAGTCACCCGAGATGCCTTTGGGAAGGACTGGGGCCTGCTGATGGAGTTCGTCTGGACACAGATGGCCCTCCTAGGCAGGGCTGTGCTGGGAAAGAGGATTGCTGAGGACAGTGATGGCTGTTGGAACATGAAGAGCTGAACACGAATGGCTGCTTTTACCTTCTGGGATGAAAAATGATTGGCAGTAGCATGTCCTGGGATGTTGAAACCACACTGGTTCTCTGCTAACGAGATAGTCCCATTACCTTACCAAATACAGATGCTGAGGGGTGGTCTTCTCTTTTCAAAAGATATCCGAGGCCCTGGGGATTAAGCTGACCTTCCACATGCAGTATGGTTGATTAAAGACTGTCAGATCTGCATTCAGAAGTACGAAGGCAAGAATTTAATTTTAAAACATAGCTAGTGCAAGATAATGAACTCACCTAAAGGAATGCAAAAGTCTTGACTCAAAAGGAGATTATCACAGCAAAAGAAACAGGTGTTAAGAAAAACCTAGTAAACAGCCCATACATTACTGATTATTACTGTCTCTTTTTTTCTGGGAAAGGTGATCATAAATACATTATAGGTTGCAAATACTTAGTGCATAGAGGCTAAAGAAACAACATAATTAGGACTGTACTGATCATTATATCTTAGCATTGTTCTGCAGGAGTGTTATTTCAAGACATCTGTATTAAACAGCCCTAAAAAAATCTAAGAAAAGGAAAGCATCAGGGGTTGAAAATGTTTGCATACGAGATGTATTTTTAAAGGTAGGCTGGATTTGGCACTGGTACAATAATAAGGAAGGTTTAGTTTACCATTGAGAGCAAACAGAAACAAGTGAACAAGCCAAGCCCATGGCCCTTTGGAGTTAAGGGCTGTAGCCTCTTTAGCAGGACGGCAGCAAAGTCTGGTGAGTCCTGAAGTCTGTCAGACTAATCCCAGACACAAAGTCAAGGTAGGTGTTTCCACTGAATTCCTGTTGGTGGGGGATTTAGCTCTAATTCTACTTCTACTTTTGATTTAGTAGGAAAATCCGTTTAACCACTCTGCCTGTAAAATTAACGTATTTCCTGTCACATACAACCTTTAGAAAAGCTTTGATGGACTTCCTCATATATGAGCAAATTTCTGGTCTCATGAAGGCAGGCTGCACAGCCTTTACTCTCTGACCTTCTGTTATGCAAGGTGGGGTTTCTGTCGAGTTCTGGATGAGGAGTGCAGAAGGAAAACTGTCTCTCTCCTTTGATCTTTGATTATGGCAACTCTTGGTCCCGAATAGTTTCCCGGAAAATAAAGTATTACAATAAGGCTGAAATTAAATTTTCACTCTCTCAGAAATGATTTTTTTAAAAGTTTGTATAAAGTTTACTTACCTTAATTCAGCAATGACAGAATAATGCAAGTTGCATTTAAGCCACACTAAATGCCATATTGCTATTTTTCTTCCTTTATCACTGCTTAAAAGGGTGCAGCCAAGAGGGAAAACTCTTATGATTTTCCTCAGGACCATTATAAATCTTTAACTGTCAATGTTTTAATGTTTATAAGTTAATTACAGATCTTTATCAATTAAGCATTCCGAATGCAAAAAGTATTAGCACATATTCAAATTAACACACATTAATATGGAAAATTCCCCTAAAAGATTTATTTTTAACATTTTGATTTTTTTAAAAACAGTGTATTAGCAAACACCACCAATATCATATTTGCTCGCATGATGGCATCACGCTGTGATTAAAGTCCTTGATGTGCAACAGCCAACGGACTGCCAGCAGCCTTGGAGCTGTCATCCTGGCACTGGAGGCGTGTGGGGGCAAGGAAGTTGAGGAGGAGGAGGAAGGGGGAAGAGTGGAGGAAGTGTGTGTCTATGAACAAGAAAATAACGTCATCAGATAAAACAAAAAGGCTGTGCAAATACGTACTTAGCGCTAGAGGAAAAAAAAAATGCTTTGCTATATTCAACCACCGTCGGAGGTGTGACTGAGCAATGAGTAATGACTTAAAACACTTAAGGAAGAAGTGCTAAACTGGTAACAAATAATATTCCTTAGAAATAAGCATGATTAATGTCGAGCTGCCCTGGTCACTAAGATGCAGGTGAGAAGAAACCAAGACTGCCTACACCCATATGCACAGAAGGCCCTGCACAGGAGAAAATGCCATCAACAAGTTAGCTCGTAGGCAGGTACCTGCCTACAGATAGAGCACATAAAAACATAAACAAGTGCAGATAAAAACCACAGGATCATAATTCATGGCAGGGGAATCCAGGAGGTCCCTAGTCTAACCACTCGCTCAAGCCTGGCCAGCCATGGGATCTGACCAGGTTGCTCAGGGCTTTGTCCAGCCTGGTCTTGAAAACCTCTGAAGATCCACAGCCTTGGTGAGCAAGCTCTTCCATTGCTTGGCTGTCCTTGTGGTGAAAAAGGTACTCCCTATGATAGAAACTCTTCAGGCTGTCGGTGCTTTTTAAGTGCCTGTCGGTGCTTTTTCAGTGTCCTTATGTACACCCAGGACCTACTGCAACAACAGTAAACCAAGGCAAAAAGACAGAGATGACAGCAGAAGAGTACATATTGATACCACTACCAAGCTATGGAGCTGAGAACTCATCCTCTTAGCAGTGACAGGAAAAAGGGACCGAGTCTTGTTTAGCTTGAACTTTTCAGTGTGAGGGCGAGGGCCGGGAGGTCCCAGAACAGCCCCAGCACCTCTCCTGCTGCTCCTCTTTCGACACGTGCAGCAAACTTAGTGTCCACACTTGGTTCTTGCTCACTTGCCCCCTTTTAGCCATGGTGTCGTGCTGCATCCTCATCCCTCACTGCATCCTTGTTCCTCTACCTGATTTTTGAGGACTATCCGGAGGGAAACGTGCATCTTACCATGTAGTTGATACAGGAGTCGGCTTAAGGACCTGGAAGTAAGAACTCAGAAACGTTCACTTGAAGGACTCGTGTTGTGTGGGTACTGACACCTAATGATAACTGTGGCTAGTTATTTCACTGCTGATCACAGCATAAGCCTCCTGTTAAGCCTTATCCATTGAAGCTAAGTATCTTAAGAACTAGAGGAAGATACCTGCTACCTCTGAAAGATTTTCCAGAATTGTGCTTACTTTAAGTTCAAATTATTTCAAGCAATTAAGTTATGTGAGGTGTCTTTTAATGGTAAGTTCTTCCAGAATTAAACTGATTTTTCTGTCACGTCAGTTCCAGGAGGTCATAATCAGGACACATAACTGTTCTCCTACGCACCACACAACTTCCACGAGTTATCCTCTCTGGAGATCTGTGTGATCTACACCTTTTTAAAAAAATTGTAACTAACGTAAATAGACATGCTAGAGACCATGCAAAAAAGGCCAGGTACTGAGCAGGTTTTGTCTTGCTTCCTTGCAACGCCTGCACCACACTTCTCTTGATCCAGCAATGTGACTAACACAGACAGTGTCTTCATTTACCGAGGGAGGACCCATCTGTAGTAACATGAGGTAGAAGAATTACAAGCTGCTGGAGTACAATGCACTGATGTAATTAGTTTGCTTGTAGCTGGCCCCTTGATTTAACTAATTGCTGTCGGTAATACCCACTGGCCCCAAACCATTCCCCCAGAAAGAAGCAGCCACCAAGGCAGGTCCCTGCCTGTCCCCACACGTCTCAGGCAGCATCCTGCCCTCTCACTCTTCTGTGGGGCTGGGAGATCAAGCCCCCTGGCCCCCACCTCCCCTCCAAGGCCAGCTGATCCAGCAGGCATCATTCCCCCACTCCTGCCCCATCCCCGGGTGAGCCTGACAGATGGGGCGCTCTGCCAGCATCTGACGCACAATTATGGTCACACATGCTGGAAGTTCAGAGAAAACGTGTGGGATTTATTTCATGTTATTTTGTCGGGGGGAAGAGAGGCAGGAGAGGGACTGGAAGGCTTTTAAGCAGTCAAGGCCCCTGACAAAATGGGATTGAAAGCTATGCACCATATTTCACATAATTCAAGGCCGGACCGCATGCATGTGTTATTAGTTCTCAAAACCATTGTGTATGGCAATTTCTCCATCCCCAGCGAGCTTTTCTCCGTCCCCAGTGAGCTTTTCTGGCTGGGATGCCAAAGGAATCGTTGGTATAGCGCCAAAGCAGTTTAGGAATTTTTCCTGAAGGAGGGAGGGAGAAATGTGGAGCAGAAAGCAGGAAGGGCTCTTCTTTGGGGGCATGACAGCCTCTGCTAATGTTTCCTAGGGTTTCCAGTGTTTTCCACTGCAAACTCTCTCTTTTTGTAGAGAAAACCCCCTTTCCCCTTTCTCCAGTTCAGGAAGAAATTAACATTAGGACAAAGCGTTCTGTCTCTCGGCTGCGCCTGACTCTCGCCTCCCGGGGCAGGTATCACCCAGCGACAGGACCGATCGCAGCAGCCAGGGATGCTCTGACAGATTCCTAGGGTCCTTGCAAATCAGGAGAAATCCGTTACCACAGCTTTGACAGATGTCTTACACTCATCTCTGGAGCTTAGGAGGGAGGTGAGGGAGGAGGAAAAAGAAGGAGGAGGAGGAGGAGAGCTGAAAGCTTTTCAAAGACTATTCAAACAGAGGCTTTTTTATTTTTTTTAACAAGGCGAGAAATTAAGGTGGGGAAAATACTTTAAACCAAAACGTTTATAAATTTATAGCTCCACTTTAGCCACAGCTTTATTTCTCTGTCTGTCTCACACCATGTTTCCATTATTGTCAGGAGAATGAACTGCATGCATGCCAAATCAGGTCATTCACAAATATAGAACGAACGTCTGTCATTACAGATTTACCACTCTGACTACAGCATATCCCTTCTGTCTATAAAAATCCTGATCCATTAGCAGGGCAAGCCCTCTGCATGTCAGCCCTTTAACACTCCATGCACCTCAACAAACTGGAGGCTCAGCCTTCCTTAAACAGGCCAGCCTACACATTTGCTCCAAAGCAGTGGTAGGAAGTGTGGGTGACGTCCATCAGTTCTACAACAGACCCAAATTTCTTCATGCAAAAATGTACAGCAGGCTGAACCCCGGGTGAGCTCTGCACAGATTCTGGGTAAGCCCCAAACCCGCACTTGCCATCACCTTCTCACTTTCTTTGAAGATGATGTAAAGTTGCTGATACACAGAAAGAAATATTAAGAGACCTGCCCAGAATTATCTCAGCTCTACTGCAGAGCAACGGAGGGTGCAGGTATCCAGACTGCCAGGTCTCTGCTTTAGCCTTGGCTGCCTCACGTCAGCCCAATGGTTAGAAGCTTCCCCAAACCCACTCAGCTTCAAGATGGACTTGTGCTGTCTCAACATACTCTTGCAAGCTGCTCTGCCATGATGTGGAATTTCAAAACGACCCTAAACCAGCAACATTTGCGGAATCTCTAAAACAAACCATCATGTCAGTGCAAAGCCTGATTTTCACTCTGAAACCCTGAGAGTCAGTCAGGAACTGAGTTCATGCTGCACAAACCAAGCTTTTCATACGAGGAACTTAGGCAAGGAGGGACTGAGGCCCGGATTTCCAGACTTCTTAGGAACTAAACAGAGGTCTTGCTGAAGTGCCCAAAGACTTTTGATGAATAAGGGATTTTTTCATATTCGTACAAAAAAACTGAAGTGGAACACCTCTTCCAGGATCAAGATTAACCTCACAATGAATAAACTGGCCTCTCCTCTCTGGTCACATCGGCTTCTTACAGTGGTGCCTCAACTTCTCACAGTGTAGAGTGTCTGTTTTCTGTTTCACAATAAGCAAATATTCTTTTGACAAGCACTCCAATTAGAGAAAACAAGTAAATAAATATTAATAAAAACAAGACAATGCATTGCTTTGTCCAGGAAATTGGATGTGCATACAAATCTGTGTTATGAAAATAGTTCTGTGCATCGTACAATGCAGCTAGGCTGAAATCCAAATTTTAACTTGAAAATCTCCATGGACTGACTTGCTGTCATGCAGAGCAATTAGGCTTTCTCCAGCGGACAAAGCATCACTGTTAGATTGTCACAAATGCTGGTATCCACAGTTCAAACAGCACAGTGGATAAAGCACCTGTTTAAGGCACCGCAGTTAAACCTTTGTGGATTTGTAGTTTTATGTTAGAGCTTCAAGGGATTTTTCATTTTTAAAATGAAAAGAAGAAAGCAAGAAGCCCAGGTAAAGTGTGCATTTACTGACAACAATGAAGCTGACGATGTACAAGACTCCAGCTAACGCTAAGCTTCTCTATAAATCACTTATAATCTAATAGGCAGACGTGCAGAATACAGAAGGGGAAGGGGGTGTGCAGAGGACTCAAGAACTTACTCACGCTTGTTCCATTTCCTGAGGAAATCACAGGAGAACTGATTCTTTAACAGGGGTTAATAGAGAAGGAGCAGTAGCATGGCAGCTAAGGAGGGAGGCAAATATTGCACATGGAGAGAGCATTACAGAAAAAGGCAGGGGAAAGGCAAATAGCCATGGTGTTGCGCAGGTAGCAACACCATGTATGGCCATGTGTGACACAGCCTGAAGAAAGCCGCTGGGTTTCCTCCTCCCCTTTCCTTCACACCTGCCAGGAATTAATAACGTGGATGCTTCCACGGTTGTCCAGTGGTTCCTCAAGCTCTCCCACCAGCTGATTCATACTGAGTGACAGGTTTCACAGCAGACTGTGTTCGGTAGGTCCCCACACATGGGCACGGTAACCTGCATGAACGTGGGCTGTGGAGCAAGCTTGGCTCTAGATCCACTGCTCAGTGCCGGAGAGAGGAGGGGAGGACAGAAAAGCTGTAGGGATGGGGCCCAGCGGGATGCACTGGCTTTAACACTCTGATGCTTCCCGGAGGAGAAGGGAACCTGAAATATGAATGCTTTGTAGAAACGAAATTAATAAACCTTCTTAGATCTAAACAGGTCATATAATAAACCCACCACAGCCGAAGGACTCAAAGGCTGCTTTGCATTCCAGAGGGGAAAAATACAAAGATAAGGGGAAGAACGAAGGGCAGAGCCCTCATCTGCATCTTTGCAAGTCTTGATTTTGTACTTCCATGCCAATGCCACTCTTACATGAAAGGCTTCGAAAAACCACTAGTTTTTAGATCGCTTATCAGTATTTCCGATTAAATAATGAAGCACAGTAAACAATACTAATATGCTGTTTAAGCCAGCTGCAGCATGCTATTAGGCTTATGAACATGAACAGACAGGCCAGCAAACCAACTGGAGGAGCTCTTCCACCAAGACAAATGGGTGCTGCCTGGAGCTGATGACAGATGGTTTTAGAACAGGTCAGGCATGTGGTATCTATGTAGCATCTTGTATCATATGGAAAGCGAATTCTCTTTCACGCAGTTTGCTCTAGCTGAAGAAAAAAATCCTGTCTGTTTTTATCGCCACACCATCTTCTGATCCCCAAAGGTGACAATGAATTAGCATCATTGAATTAGCATCATTTCCCTCTAATTCACAGAGATAACCTTCCTCAGAAACACAGGGATGGACAGTGAAAGTCTGAAGTCTCTTGCTTTGTCAGGCACATTTCAGCTAACTTGCAAATACCTCTGCTTACAAACAAGCCTCTCAGTCTAGCATAGTCTCCCACTCTTCGTCGTGTCCCCCAAGAACGTCTTGATCAGGCTTCCCCCATAACCCAATGCCGTGCAAGTAATTTTGGTGCAGGTGACAGAGAGGGGACAAGGGTGGAGAACACATCTGCATATTGTATGCACACCACCTGACCAATTTGCCCTGACACTGTCTCTGAAGGGACAATTTCTAGCTGTGAGTGTCTTTGCAGCACCGGTAAAGCAAAATTTTGTGTTGGGAGCAATGGGATACGTGTTCGGTAGGGACTGGAAAGAAGATCCCTAATTCATTTCAGATGCTAATGATGTTCAGACAGTATTAGCCCAGGTCCGCGATGAACTCCTGACCTGGAGGGGAAGGGCTCCGCCACCCGTTTTCAATCCCCTGAGCTGTTCAATCCCATGATAATGTCATTTCTGAAACAGCGCCAATGGAGCATAAAAGCATCAGGCAGGACAGAAGGCATCAAATGCTAATAGCCACTCCTTAACAGAAGAAAGGGTTTAATCCCAGGCTTTGAAAAGCACTCAGCCCCCGCATGCTAAAAAGAGGTATGCCGCAGAGCTCTGTCCCGTGTGTGTCAGAGGACGTGGGACAGCAGATGCATGCGTACCTGTGAATATACTTTTTCCAAGTACATGAGGAAACCTTATGTTCCCAGGCTTTCCGAGGCACAATTAAACCAGACCTTCATTTCAAGGACACTGCCAAATGAGTGGCTTGTTTGAACTCAACTCAATCAGGAACTGAGAACATGGAAAAAAAAAGTAGGAGCAAGTGACCGGATGAGACTGCAAGAGGATTCAAGTCTGACAGATTTATGGAAACTCTGTTCCAATATGGATCAGTACTGCTGCCTGCAGAGCTCCAGCGGCAGCAATCAATGAAAACAATGCTAACTCCGGCGGATGTCTGCACGCTTAAAAAAAACCCTTGCATATACGTGTTTTTACATAGAGGCTAAGTAAATACAAGTGCAGCACGGGGGTGGCTTCCTTGTTCATTTGCCACAGCAGGCAGCCCACCCTGGGGGACACGGTTTTCTGCTCTGATGTACAGCTGCGCTGGTGGGAGGAATCAAAAGAGCGAGCTGATTTACCGAGTTATGAAACAGTGACATACTATGCATGAAAATGAAAGGAAATGTATCCGGGCAGGCAGCAAGAGTGAGGCAATGGGCGGGGGTGGGGGGGTGGGAAAAGGCAACATCATGAGATCTATGGCCATACAGTTACAAAGTCAAATGGATTTACACGATGGGCGAGGAGAAATCTCGTCCCACTGATATATAAATATCAAACAGGCTGTAACCCTATTACACTTAAACACCTGGTAGTGATTGGAGTCATGAAACACACCACTGTTTCCATAAATCCCTCTGTGAGTGTGTGCATATGCACGCGTATTTACATCTGCAAATTATTGATCTTCAGCAAATAATGGTAATGAGGCTGGATTTGAGTGTAGAACAAATTCTGATTATGTCAGTGGTGTATAACAGAAAATAAAGCTGGAAAGCATCATGGTGCTCCTCTCCGTCATCCATGCTGGGAGGGTTAAATTGCAGTCAAAAATGGGCATGGCCAGCACTCTTCCTTCATTTGCACTTTTCTGAATCCAGCATCTGCAAGCTTCAAAGAGGAAGGAAATTTCATTTCTACTGGCTGGACTGCTGAGTAAGATGGTAAATCTGCAAGTAAAGCAGAAAATAAAGTAATTTTTAAAAAAAAGGTGGAACAGCTTGATTTCCAAGCAGCCTAAGAAATTAAGTTTTCAGAAAATGCTTTATCTTTACAGGGAAAAGCTCTTCCTCCTTTATGTAGATCCTTAATCGTGCCCCCGTTCTCCACCCTTGGCATCTGGCCACATCTTATCCTGCATAAAAGGAAGTTCTGCCTCTTCCAAGAGCACTTCCTCCTCCTGATTGATTCAACAGTGCATCCACAGCTTTCCCTAGAGTTTTTCCACAGAAGCAGCTGAGCCAGGCTCAGAGATAACTAGTACATCTCTTACTCTGTGTAAATCAGAAGCTGGACATCCACAGCTGGGTTAGACAGGCAGGCAAATTTGACAGTAAACAAAGCACAGTGAATTATGCACGTAACACAAAACTCATTCTAATTAAGAAGGCACTCAAGCATACATTTGTTTTGTATAATGCATTCAAGCTGTTACAAAATGCAAACCAAATCAAATGAACCTGAAAAATTGATATAAAAATCTCTGTCCAGTGATGGAGATGTTAAAACCTGTGATCCATTCCTTGCCCTGAACTGGCAAGAAAATTTCAGCAGTGGCTAAAGGGGAGGCATGAGCTGAATAAGACATACTGAGCACAGCACCTTCCTTTCAGAAAAAAAAAAAAGCTGAATAATAAGGTAAATACTTAGAGTTGGAGTTGCTGCAGCCAAACTGGTATCTGCCAATTTCTGTTGGTTAAGTGTCTGACAGCAGATTTTACACACCCTGACACAGAGGATAACAGAGGTCCAACAGATGAAAGAGTTAGTCTGGGGCTTCAGAAAGCCAGGATGGACTTCTTGAGATATGGGACAACCACCTCAAGTCCCCCAGGGTTCCTTTTGCCCTGGGAAAACTGGGAATAGTTGCAATTCTCTTCCTCAAAAGCATGTTGTGATGATCATACAGTATAAATTGGGTTATGATTATGGTTATGGCGGCCATATGATAGTCAGGCATAAGAGAATGGCAGGCACCTGGTATATCTCTCTAGTTTATATAAATGGATCCCTGAGGGCGATGAGCATGAATAACTTATGAACTGTCAATGCATCTGCTCCACGAAGAGAAATAAAATGAGTTTACCTCAACATAGCCTCCAAAGTCAATATTCACATGCACACGGACGGTCCAGTCCATAATGGGGAAATTAACTTGTAGGTGCACATATGACAGCAGAAAAAGTTAAATGATGGGGAGAGGAAAATAGGAATCCTCACCTATATTTCAAGTGAGAGAAGGTTAGAGTCCCTATTTTGAACTGCCCTATACAGTGTTGTGAGATGCACCTTTGGAAGTGTTTGTCCTGAAAGTGAATCCAGGTAAACATATGACAGCAACATGTGCATACAAACATAGATGCAGACACAGAACTGACAGATAAGGAGGAAGATAATCCCTATTTTTGAAATGTCCCTCTTCCTCTCCTCCACACATGTATTTTCATATGGTGGGTTTGCATCAATCTAAGTCAAATATTTGCAAATGGGGTAGGCCCTAAGGCTCTGTGATAACCCAAGTGGAAAAAAACATATGAATGTAGATGCAAATGCTATGGTAAGCGGCATATGGTTTAGATACTGCTGAGATCATATGTTGATATGATCTAACACAAACCTCTGCTTTTCATCATAGACTGTACTTGCTACACATAGGTAATCTATATAAAAATATGGCACGGTTTAGATCTATATGAAACGCGCGTTATTTGCATATGGCAAATATTCAGAGAGGGGAAAGGTTAAAGACAGAACATACATGGAATCACTGCTACAAAATGGTTTTCCCTTTGCAGGAGCCTCATTCACTTTGCCCTCATTTGGCAGAGCACATCAGGTTCTGCTACTCTTTCAGTTGCTTTTTCTGGAAGTGCATTTACTTATTAATGACTGGCTATAGGGAGGCCAAATTTCTCCCTGAAGTCTGGGAGTGGAAAAGGCTGGGGCAAATCACAAAGCAGGGAGTCACAACCCAGTGCTAACTAAGGGAGGGAGGAGATACATCTTCATGAAAGCAGCATCGGTTCCTCACACAAGGCTGAGCCCTGCCTGCCTCACTGCACGCATGTGGTTGCTGGAACTTGCTCGGGCCATGCGAGCAGGACTTGGCTGATAGACTCCTGCTGCAAGAAAGATTTTTTTCTTCTCTGCATGCTGGAGAATATCAGTGGAATAACCTGAATTGATCACAAACAGAATTTAGATTCCATATCCAAACAGCTCCAGCCTCTCTTAGTTGTCTGAATCTAGCTCCAAGTCTTTCACAGTACTCTCTGCTATTGTCAGAGTACTGTAATGAAACAGAACTGTTTGAAGAGGTTTGTATGGAGCCCTGTTCCACAGGAACATTCAGTTCTGTAAAATCAAAACACTTTACAATGTCAAGTTATTTTTTAAAATCACAATTAGGAAGAAACACAATAAAATATGGGACAGTCTCCAAGGAAACTGCTTAGATATCTTTAAGGAAAGTGTTGTCTTCAGACATCCTAAACTTTTTTTCTGAAGGACTTTGGATTTCTCAGGTTCTCTTGCTCTGCAGAACAACGTCAAATCTCAAAATCCTTAGTGAAACAGCATGTGCATCTTCTAGCCACTTCTACAATAAGAAAGAAAATACTGCAAGGAATATATTTGTGCCTACTTATATAAAACACAAAACTATTGGAACCCAGAAAAAGATAAATTAATGTGACACTACTGGAATTGAATGAAAGATATTTTACTGCTTTGAAGTTAGTAAGAGGCTGTACGATTTTTATTTTTTTTTTAGCTGAGGTTATGTTGCATAGAACCATATTAAAACATTACTTCAAATACTAATTTTTCATTTAGGAGAGATGGACATAGGCCTCCTGAAGCAATATGTGGAAAAACAGTTTTCCTAAATATCATGCACAAACAATTCCAGTTGCATTTGGTTACCCCCTACTATTCAACCAGGCCAGTTTACAAACAGTTATCTAGTGTATATGACAGCATTTGACACTGCTTTCAAAATCCTTTAAAAAATACCCACAGAACTCTGAGCCTAAGCTGTAATGTTTGCTTACTATATCCTGATCAGCTCTTCAAAGAAATTTTTTTACTCAATGAAAGGGCAGGGATAGACCCCCAGCTAGTCTAAAACAGCACTCTGTTCATTATCTCCAGTCATCTTCATTTTTTGGAGCCCCAAAGTAATTCTAGTGGAGGAAAAAGGCCCATGTATTGGCAATTTAAGCCTACCGACAGGAGGGCTTCATAGAATCATAGAATGGCTTAGGTTGGAAGGGAGCTTAAAGATCATGTAGTTCCAGCGCCCTGCTCTGGGCAGGGACACTTTCCACTAGACCAGGTCGCTCAAAGCCCCATCCAACCTGGCCTTGAACACTTCCAGGGACGGGGCATCCACAACTTCTCTGTCAACCTGTTCCAGTGCCTCTTCACCCTCATGGTAAAAAATTTCTTCCTTACAAGTAATCTAAATCTACCCTCTTTCAGTTTAAAGATGTTACCCCTTGTCCTATCACTACATGCCCTTGGCAAAATTCCTTCTCCAGCTTTCTTATAGGCCCTTTTTAAGTACTGGAAGGCTGCAATAAGGTCTCCCCACAGCCTTCTCTTCTCCAGGCTGAACAACCCCAACTCTCTCAGCCTGTCCTCATAGCAGAGATGTTCCAGCCCTCTGATCATTTCTGTGGCTTCCTTTGGACCCTCTCCAACAGGTCCACGTCTTTCCTGTACTGGGCACCCTGGAGCTGGACACAGTGCTCCCAGTGAGGTCTCATGAGAGTGGAGTAGAGGGGCAGAATCACCTCTGTTGACCTGCTGGCCGTGCTCCTTTTCATGCAGCCCAGGACACGGTTGGCCTTCTGGGCTGCAAGTGCACATTGCTGGCTCAAGTTGAGCTTCTCATGAACCAGCACCCTCAAGTCCTTCTCCATAGGGCTGCTCTCAATCCCTTCTCTGGCCAGCCTGCATTTGTGCTTTGGTTTGTCTGCTTTTCTTAGCTACCTTTTGCAGACTCTTTTGAAGCACTCCACAGTCCTAGGGATCAACAGACCACAGCCTGAGAAATGCATTTCAGTAGACCCACAGAAATTTAAAGCAGATTAAACCCCCAGGTTTTAAAGTAGGCTAATGGCAACCAAATTCAATAGCTGAACAGGAAGGGCTGCAGGAGGATTGCACGGACGGCACACGGTTGGCTTCGTCCAGCTCAGGTTTATGTTGGAAGGGTGGAATTCCGTTCCACTCCTCTTCTTGCCCGGAACAATAAAAAGTTCTTGCAAAACTAAAACTTTAATTTAAAACAAATTTGAGGTGTAGGTATTTCTGGCTCACACTAATGCCTAGCAGCTCTAACAGAGTTGCAACAAGTGACCCAATACAGGTAATGGCATTAAGTTTATTGCACTTCGTGCTGTGAAGAAAGCCTTTGAAGGCATCAGCCAATCATGCCACAGTGCTGAGGCTGCAAGAGAGCAACTGAGATGACACTGGTGTCCAGAGCAAAGCAGGAGACCCTCTCACTGCCCTGAAGCTGCAGAAAAAATAGCAGCTGCAGTGTTTGCTGATCAGCTAACAGTCAGGGCCACAGGTATGAGATCCGCACTCTCCCCTCTATTTTTCCATGCTCAGCCCCTGCTGACTGAGATCTAGTGTACCACATCACTCACGGCTTTTTCTTGTTACCAGCTTCAGTGGTTCCCCTCTGCTCCTGCCTACATGTCATGGCCAGGTTTAATCTCACAGCATCGGTCTCTGTTTCTGCCCTGCCTTTCGTAGTGACAGTGGGTATGGTGATGCTGATCATGAGCCTGGCTTCCCAATTCCTTGTCCTAACCCCCATCCTTCCTCCCTTTTGCCTGGCTCTGTCTCCAGCCTAGCGTTTGGCCCACCATGGTCTGGGGCAGCAAAACTCGTATTTGCTCACACTCAACTGCTCTTGGAGGGTGCATGACCAATCTTGGAGGAGGACCTGAAGTGTCCCAGGGGAAACATACATTGGGAAGAAGCTAAAGCAGGAAAAAATGACCACAGAAAGGGAATGCAAATGGTAAAGGCGAAGCATTTTTGTCAGAAGGAGATCTGCCTGCCACAAAGGTAGGGAAAAAGCCGTTGCTAGAGGGAACAGAGCAGTAGCACTGATGCCTGCCCTACCCAGAGGGGAGAGGTTTGATGGGACAGAGGAGACACTGGACCACGGAGAAGAGGCGGGGGGGTGACCTGACAAGGGACAAAGGTGTCTGTGCATGGAGAACAGCACTACTAATTAAAGGGAAATGATGGCCAAGGAGAAATAGCGCAGAGGTGGGTTGTGTTTGAGTCAGAGCGAATGGTACATGAGAGGGCGAAAAGCAGAAGGCACCATGTGCCAAAACATGTGACGGAGGCCCACCCATCCCAACGCAGTTGTGTTTGTGGGTGAGAGCTGGCCTGCCAGGCTCTGCAAAAAGCTGCCAGCCTTTTCAGCCCTGTGCCGTGTGGAAGGATTTCCTAGCAATAGCACAAATTCAGCAGACAAATACCTCACCATTGTTCTAGCATTTTTCACACCCAAGAGGATCTTTAGCTGTAGACCAGCAGGGGCACGACTCTTGCTTTTTGATTAATCTTTTATACCATCTGCTCTCCCTCCACCTATCCATCATCTTGCTGCCCAAGTGGTGATTACTTCAGAGTGCAAATCATCAACATCATTCTGGCTGATAAATTATATATGAAGGACAGGACATGGTGAGTAAGACTGAACCCAGCGACATCAGTTTAAGTCTGGGGATAAGCACGGGTGCTCAGATACCCTAATGCCTGGCATACTTGAAAACAGGCAGATTAGATTATATGGATGGGCTCCGGGGGAGTTAGTCCAGGTTTGCACAGGTGTAAGTGAGATCAGAATTGGCCTTCAGTTTGAGGAAAAACTTCAGTGGTTTATGAAAAGAAATTTCATGCACGCGGAAAACGGCCTATCCTTAATTAATCACATGGAAAATACTAAAAATATGGACAAATTGTCAACATTGGCAGCTTCGCTCTACACTAGTATCATCTCTGAGGTATACACCTGCTTGGCAACTACTGGTGTTGGTTAATCACCTTTCTGTCTGGGGAAAAAAGAATCTACTTCATTTGTTTTTGTTTTGCCCCTTACATGCATAAATGGAAAAAACGTGTGAAAGAACAGCTTGGGCTGAAGTGTAGGCCGAGTGAAGGGAGTTGCTGACAAGAATCACAGAAGATGGGCTCCTTTCATGGCAGTGATGAATGCCACCCCTTCCGAGCCCTCTGCAAAGGGAGCTGGTGGGTGAAGCTGTGGGCAGCGGGCACTGGCTGGAGGTGAATACCTGCACCGTGGACCCCACAGGTATTTGGGGTTTTGTCTAGAAGGTGAAGACAACAACAGGAGATATTCTGCTGTGTTTATTTTCCGCTTGCCATCACTTAGTTGCCAACTATAGAGGTAAAGGATGGAATTGGAGAAAACACGTTGTTCTTCCGTTGGAAGAGGAATCAGAAAAAGGGACTGAACAAGGTTGTTACTATTGCTAATGCCCCTGATTCTGCACCAAACCACAGACAACCTTGACAAAGCCTGCAAAGATGTTTCTGCTCTTGCTTTGCGAGTTCTCCACACGTCAAGGCTAACCTGTATTTTGTTTTAAATACTTTCCAATCTTTTTTTTTTTCTCCTTTGGAAATAACCTACAGAGTGTAAACCCAATTACAGAGGCTGAAATTATCATTATAAGGTTCCCCAGAGACATGAAGCAAAGCACAGTCCTCATGTCGCCACCTGTGTCTGACCCCCAAGGACAGTGGAAGGGCTCATCAAGGGCGGACAACCCATTACACACTGTAGGGAGCCAGACAACAGCATTTTCTGCTGACAGTGCAAGGCCATAGCAAGCTTCCACCAGTGCAGGTGGCTGGACTGGTCCCCCCGCTGCTATCTGTGCATGGCTGGCTGAGCCAGCTGGTAATTCAGCAAGTAGAGCAAGTAACACACCTTTGCCACCAAACCTAATAACCACAGCCATGTTGCAGCTGATTGCAGACCTACCGACCTGTTGAAAACCAGAGCTGGTGCACAACATTATAGCACATTTTCTGAGTGACACAGGCTGGGGGAAGTGGCCGGACCTGCTGGATGGTTTGTAAAGTCACAGGCCATACAATATCTAATCAGACCTGACATCCCTTTCAGGGCTCTGGCTCAATGTGAGGGTGTAACCTATCTGGAGCAGATGCAGGAGAACTGCACCTCTCTGTGTTGCCCTGTCTACCTCCTGGAGGAACCTACAGACTGTGCAGGAGACCAACTTTTAGGCGTGGATATCTAACACTCAGGGATAAACTCTACCAGGGACTAAGGGGCAACATTAGACTCATCCCTTTTCAGTTATTTGCCTTCTCAAAATTGACTTGTTACAAATAAGTATTAACAAAAGGAAAAGAAAGGCATAAGGATAAAACCTTCCAAGTCCCCTTTTCCTCTCTAAGCCAAAAGCAAAATTCGTCTCCACCCATGCAGCTCTCTCATTGGGGAAAGTATGAAAGGAAGAGCACATCACAGCTGTGGTCACATCATTTAATGCATTAATGGAAGAGGTGCAGATGAATCAGAGCTCTGAGAAGCACCTAGAAATGCATTCTGGCAGAGAACTATAGTTACACAGTCACTGTGCTTAAGTACAAGCCACTTTTGGGGGTGGGGGGAATGGTGGGAAAGGAAACTTGAAATTATACCAGTTATTCAAAACACTATATCCTTCAGAACTTGAAGGAGATACAGAACGAGGGGAGGAAGGACACACCAGGGCAATGGGGTTTATTTCTGCTACTCCTGAAATCAAAGAAACATCCCTGGATGCCTGCACTCTGGCATTACACTTGCCTGAAAAGGAAAAGTGCATGTTCAGGGATGCTCTAACAACAGTGGGAGTCCATTTTAAACTGCTCCAAGAGAACAAGGGAGGCTTTCTATGTCTTATCACATGGGAGAGATCTGTTCCTACATCCTGAAATGCTTCAAATAGTAGTTGCTTCTAATGGGATATACACTGGGTACAATTAATGTCTCTGATTGCAACACTTCAGTGAAGCCCCCCTCAAAGCTTGACTTGTGACATTTAGAAGAGATCTTTGAATAAGAAACAAAAACAAGTAGATGCTTTCTTCTAATTATCTTACTCCTGCCCTCAGTAAAATATTGAAACTAATAATATGTGAACAGTATTGCTATCTGAACATCAGGCTCATATTTTCTTGAAGAATTGAAACTGGCATATCTGAAAAAATTCAGAATAGTGGAACACATTTCAAATTTTGCAGTAGATGAAGTTCTCAATCTATTTTTGTTTTAAATACCACTCAGATGGTTTTATTTTTCTTACTGAAGAAAAAAAAATACAGACCTCATTATTTAAGCTTCTGGTATCCAAAACTACCATAAAGAGTCAGCTGCTACGGACTTATATTGCCAGTGGTTTGGGACCTTAGCCAAAATAACAGATTACCAAAACAAATCTAGCCCTGCACAGGACACAATGGAATGGTTCAGTTTGAGAAAACATGTTGGTATTTTATTGTGAAAAATGTTAAAAAAACCATTCCTGAATCACAAACACCCCACAGTTATGGAGTGTCCCAAACAGACTTTTTGTTTGATTTGAGAAACTTCAGGGCAGGGAGTCTTGAACACTCTGTTTGGAGGGAGGGGGTGTTGGCAGATTTTGTCACATCAGGTATTTGCATCAGGCATGGATTGCTGGCCCATCAGGTTTAGCATTCTTTCCTCTACTTGTTTGGAGCTATACATGGGTAGAGTTTCTCAAAGACTACGTATACTTTAATAGGAAATAGGCCCATATCAGATTAAGTTATGGGACACCAGACAGAGATGCTAACTGTGGGGTTTTCCCACTTGCTTTTATTTACTGGGAATAACCTATGGCATTCTAGTGCCTTCCTCAAGAAACAAACATAAACACAACCATCTTTTTCCAGCCCCCTGGGAAGGACAAAGTTCACCTGTGGGACGCTTTGGTTTTTTGAGAAGAATGCTGCTGTTAGGGTGCCTGCTGAAGGATGGAGTTGGGGAGGTGTTTTACATTAAGTCCTTGATGTGGCATGGGTAGAGATAATTTCATTTTGCCTGACTTTGCATCCCGTGGCTACGGCCTCGCTCGTGTAAACACTCATCTTCTCCTATTTGACAGCTTTATTCTTCCAGTGAAGTGAAGCTGTCATGGGAGGCCACCACCAGGGAAGGAGCAGTGACCTCTCAGGTGGCTGGGATCAGCACCAAGCAGAGTAAGACAGACAAGTGCTGTCTGCTTCCCCTGTCAGATGTGAGCCGGTCTCAGGAGTACCAGGGACTGAATTAGCAGAGACCTCATCTTTCAGTTCATGTTGTCTAATGCAAGATCAGTGGGGCATAAAGTTTCTATTATCTATGTTTTAATAATGGATGAACCTTCCCTCCTCCTGCTCCAAAAAGCCCTACATATAACCCCGCTCTAGGCAGATGACACAGCTGGTCCTTTGTTCGCTCAGCTCCTTCCAGATGGGTATCGGGTGCCACCTGAGCTGAGTGGGCTCAAGAAACTTTTTGTTACTTGCATTTGATTTCAGACACTGGAGGCTTTCCCTTCTGAGCTTAGTTTTCTTCAAGGGTGTTCGTTTTACATTTCTGTCAGCCCTGAGGATGACCAGGGGATTAAAAGTGACCTCCTGAAGCTCTGCATTTTCAACTTCACTACCTCGATTATCGCTTATGTATTGACCAACTATCAATGATGCCAGTGGTATTATTATGGGTGACAAAAGTCCATTCAGACAACAGGTCCTCAGATTTGGATCTCCAAATCTGGCTCGATACAAATGACTTCCTGCAGATTGCAGCAGGATGGTCACTGAAGATTCTACTGTGAAGGGCTGGTCACCCTTTGTGACTCCTTTTATCAGGACCAGGACACTCTCTCCTATGACATAGTTAATTTGAATGTCCAGGCTATTAGCATAGTGTTAAGGAAGTGGTAGAAACAGTTGAGCAATTTGTCATTATTTCATAGAAGTATTGCAATACCAAGGAAAATTATGTGCAAATTTGTAGTTGAAGAAGAAAAAATCAAACTCAAAACAGGCACAGAAACATAGAGAATTGTCACAGAAGTGTTAATGCTGGCCCTTGGAGAGTGAGTGAGAATGGCGAGGTGGAAAAGCACCAGAAAGAGCAACAGAAGGTTTGCTGACACCCAGCTCTACAGGTCATCAAAATCACAGCACATCCATGTGGGAACATGCAGTTAAGAGATGATGATGAGGAGGAACGAAGTTGGACCTTTTAGACAGCCAGACATGGAGGTGAAAGACTGCGAGTGAACCCTCATGACTCAGTGAGGTAGGAAAGGATGGAAAGATGAAAGTTCGTGTTCACTGTAAGCTCCTGAAGAGTTGAAAAGGCTAGTGAATATGTGAGTAGGGGAGTGTGAGCAAGTAAAATCAGCTTGTTTTACAATAAAACCACCTTCGTCTTCTACGAAGTCTAACTTTGAGCTTTGCTATGATTGCAACACTGTTTGCTACAGAACAACAGCTAATACACTTGATGTTAAAGCAAAACTCAAGGTAATGTGCTGCATTGGGTACATTTAAAAAACCATTTCTGAATATTTAGATCTTGTTCAGGTATCTGTGTGGTATAAATCCAACCTCTATCACTTACAATTCCCTGGAAAAAAAAAAGCCCAACCTACATGTGTGAATCATACCTGGTTGTTGCAGTCCTCAATTGACACAGAAACCAAACAGGCAATACAAGAGGTGGTCTCTGCTCTTTGTGCCATTCCTGGTGTCGTACCCACCCTCACAGTTAGCATCAGATGGACAGTTTCATGCAGTGCTAAGAATACCTTCTGCATTCAAATGAAGCTGAGGACTTCATAATTTGCTCTTGATTATGCTTGATGGTGCAGAGCCACAAACTGCAACATTTTGAGGCTTCAAATGAACTTCTTTAGCTTGGGTTATGCATCATTTAAGCAAAAAAACACTTTGATTGCTGTCCTAACAGCTCTGTGTTTCTACTTCTTTTCCTGGGGAAAACACCAGAACATTTTCTACTTAACAGTTCATCCCAAAAACACAAATAAAGCTCGTTTATTTGGTTCAGAAATACAAATCAAGAAAAGAATTATAGACCTGTCTTGTGTTCAAATACGATCTGTATGACAGGATTAATCAATAGCCTACCATTCCCAAAGCACATTGCAGAAATCATGTCCAATTTTCTGACTCTCAGACAAAAAAAAAAATTGTACACAGTCAATTTTAATAGTGAAATGGCTATACTTATCTCTTCCAAACAAGATTATACTATCAGAGAAACTCGGAGAAGACAGAAATTGAACTCCTCTCAAGCAAAACAGGACAGAAGGAAAATGGCACGTGGCCAACAGGAGATGTTACAGCCTTATTCCATCTGCACTCAAGATAGTGACCTCCTTCCCTAGGACATTGGACATGTCCCACAGAGACTGTCAACAACAAGGTCTAGACAGAAATCCTCCCTCTTTAATTCCCAGAGCTTCAATCTGCAATGAAGAAAATGTTGATAACTATTGCATAAACTGTAAGATTGCTCTAGTATAAAGTGTAAACTCAGGTTGTTCCCCCTGCCTTCTGCTGGAAAACAGCACGCATCTGTTCAGAGGGAATTTAAAAAAAAAAAAAAAAGGCTGCCTGTTAGAGCTGAAGGCACAGCACCTTGTATTTCTGGCACATGCTGGTACCTACAATCCACTGCGCTGGAAGAGGTCAGAGTCTGTGTCTCCAGCAGCAGTGCTACCACTAAAACGTTGGAAGTATGGAGCCATTTAATGGAACAAGAACCAATAACATGCAAAAAGTATCACCCTTCACTCAAAGCGAACCAATGGTGCATAGGCGAAGAAACGTCCATGGTGGTTCTTAAAGCAAATCAACTGCAAATACATTTAGAAGAAGTAAAACCAAGCAGATATATTATGTTCTCTTATTTAGTAGTGCAATTTACTGAAAATTGTGTGTACATTTCAATTGATTTTCGTTTGTGTGCTTTCACGAGATGGGCCCATACTCTGCAGTTGGATATCAGTGGCTGAACAAGCTCTTCGTTCAGTTCTCTATCCACTCACCTTGAACTGCTGAGTAGGTTCATGTTTTCACTTTGATCGGCTAAATGAGGCCAGCCAAAATATTTTAAAATTATAAAGCAGGGCAGGGATCCTTTTTGGTTTTATTAATTATTTTTCTTTTAGTAGCAAATAACATATTTTAAAAATCTTGTCTCGTATTTTGTTGCTTTTACACTGTAACATAATTTCAAGGGGAAGAAGCAGTTGTTATTTAAGAGGCTTATTGAGAAAAATATGATTTTTCATATATATATATGAATTTTTCATATATATATGATTTGTCTTCCTGTGAAGAAACGTGGAGTTACAAGTTTATTTGAGACATTCTTACAAGTGAGACAGAAGTTAGTGTTATAGTAAACCATAAATCCAAATCTACCTGTTTCCATCTGAGTGAATGAGGTAGGTTTGATCATCTTTTTAGTTACCACTAGATGATCAAACTGGTTGAATTTGTCTGTGTCTCACAGGAGAGGCATCTTGCTCTAATGTTGCAGAACTCAGTACCTACAAAACTGACTTAGAAAAATCAGATATTCGGAATCGATGAATTCTGAGCATTTATACAAGTCAGTAAGTACCAAAGCCAAATTACTAAGTTGGAATTTTTTTCCCCAGGTGATCACTCCAGCCCCAGCTCTTCAGACTTTACCTACATGTTGTGGCACACCAAGTGTTTCAGATAAAAAGAAGTGTAGTGATCAGGATTTTTATGGTTATATTTAACTCCAAGAACCCCACTATCATCTTAAATCTGCTGTAGGCTTGGTCTTGTTACTCCAGATGTCTTTCCAGTGCAGGGATGTAGGGCAACTACCTAGAATTTTTTAAGAGATGTCTGACTCACAGGTTAATGGAAATCCTCTTAAGCAGAAACTGTAGTCAGTTCTTTTCTTAGTAGTCGAGGACAAGGAGGACAACTTCTCGATGCTCACAGCGTCGCTCAATACAGTACGACTCTCTAGAAAGTCTATGGGAGTTATGAGTGCTCAATAATTACATGGCTGGGACTTTATAAAGAGAGCAATAACGTTAGTAAAGAAGCAAGGCTAATTTGCTATTCAGGGATTTTTTTTCCTAAGTCATATTTAATTACTATCTTTGTTTCATTGCCCACCATCCTTTCCCCCCTCCCTTCTTCTCTGAAGAGCTGTGGAATTTTGATGCTAAAGGAGAAGCTGATTATGCTGCATGCTGGCACCGAGCTGTCCAGGCTACACACAAAAGATCATGAATAGGCAGGCGTGTACTTGCTCTAAATATAGTTCAGACACTGCTTAGGCATTTAAAATCCAAGACCTGCTACTAGCAACAAGTCCTCCAAAAGTGTGCGATTTGGCATGCCTGGAACTGCCAAAAAAATGCTGAAGTTATGGATAAAGAATATGAAGGGTGCTAATTGCCATCTGCCAATGCCTTAGAAAAAAAAGTCTTTGCGATAGACTTTAAGCATGGGAAAATGTAATAGCAGCAACAAAGTGTTTACAGGAGAATACATCTAACAAAGCAAGAAGTGCTTAGGCTGAAAAGACACCTGTCAGCAGAGGAAAATGCTTCTATGCTATAAATCAAACATTAATGATTCTTCTCCAATGTGCATCTGTTACTTTTTATTCTTGAGGACCCAAAGTTATGAGGTCCTCTCTCTGAAATGATAATTGGCAAAATAACAATGAGAAGGTTGTTTTCTACAGTACCTTGAGCCAGCATTTCTCCTTCCACAATTTCATTTTTAGTGGGCAATCGGATCCGAATACAGTGATCAACAGCAAGATGCTCTGTGCCCATCATACACGTCAGCTCTGACAGCCCAGCAAAGAACTGCATAGTCTGTACACCTCTCCTTGCTTTTGCTCAGTGAAATCAGAATATTTTAAGCTGTCTGAAGTATACTCTTGATAACACTGACTGGCCTTTAAATTAACTGTTAGAAATACTTCTCTTTCCATGCAGGAACTCTTGGGTGCCTCACATCTCCAATCATATATTTATGCTGGAAGGTGAAGTAAAGGAAAGAGATCAACTGGGGAATTTTGCCAGACATTTTTACTCTTGAAAGAGTAGAGATTATCTTGGCTTATTACATGAAAAAAAATGACCTCAGAAATAGAGGATTGTCATATGAGCTCTTTTCCTTGACTCCTGGAAATATTTGTGTGGCTTTTTTTTCATATATTGCAAATAATGTGGACCTTCAACTCCAAAAGTAGAAGGGATTTCCAGGTGGAAGCATGCTCACGTTCTCAGTAGCACATACGCAAAGATTCCTATGATTTTGGGGCTGTCAGATTGACATGTTTGTAAGTGTGCTCCTTTTTTGACTGACATGTTTAGTAGGCCTTTGTCAGGACAGCCACCTGACAGATGGCCCACTTCTAGCCAGGCACCATTTCTAGGCAGAAACCGAGAAACCTTAACCTTTTGGGGACCGGTCACTTGAGAAGTCATACCTACATCACATTAAAGCATTGTATACATGCATTCAAGCATCTGAAGTCCTCATGAGTTTCAGCGGCACCCAGCAAGAAAGCCGGCGGCTACCTGCTCTTGACATAGGCCATCCCAGATCCAGCTGAAGCCCTGGAGCAAGCGAAATGACCCCAGAGCAAGCCAAGATCTGGCCAACCACGAGAGGGAGACAAGCTCACACACTTGGCCAACACTAGCCCTTGCTGCCAGGAGGAGGATGCAGGAGGTCCAGTTATGAACCTAGTTGATAGCAAATTTGCGACAGGGTGGAGAAGAGCATGCCATGGCAGCAGGCCTCAACCTGCTTGCTACCTCAGTCTCCAGGGTAGCCGAGCCATGTGAGAACTTGCCCAAAGGAGATCGAGGACACAAAGACATTGCCTTTTTTTCCCAGACCCAGCTTGGAAGGTATTCTTCCCCATCAAGCTGCAGGACAGGTTTATTATGTTGGAACTATCAGGCAAAGCTGGATTTGTTGGTCTTTTCTGATGGCTGTCCCAGGTTTTTCTTGACTGAGGAAGTGGGACTCAGTGGACAAGAAAGGCAACAAAAGCAGGCTGTTGGAACATTCAAGCACCATGCGGATAAGCATGGCATAAAGGCTGAGATAGATCAGATTAGATAAAGCAGGCCTGATCACACATCACTGAAGAAAAGGTCTGTGAAAACAACCTAAAACCTAGAAAAACACAAGTTCCAGCCCAGAAATGCTCTACCTGCAAAAAAAAATATTTCACAGAGAAGGAAATTGTCTTGCAATTGTCTTAAATGCATGAAGAATGGGCAAGTCACAGCTGAGCCTTTAGAAAATGCTTCAGACTGAGCTGAAGACAAACAAATGTAGACAAACCTGAAGTCTGACACCCAAATACTTATCCCTTTGTCATTACTAAGCCATTGATGAATTAGAGAATGGATCCAAATACTATGGCTGCTATGTGAAACCCACGTTTACAACACCCTAAATTCAATTTTCCCTAGGAGGATGTAACCACCTCCCACTATTAATCACCTGGACCCTGAATTTGGGAAATTTTTTAGAAAGGTTCAAACTTTGTGATATAAGTCCATGCCTCACTGTAAGGTGAGGCTGACAGTAAAGACGACTGGTGGGAGGACAGGAACACCATATTTTGCATATGAAAATGGCGCTTGACGTTGAAGAAAGCAGTATCTAGGAGACACTGCAGCAGTCCTGTGTATTTCTTTAAGAGAAGGTCTTGCGTGTTTTTTTAAGACTGTGACACAAGAGTTGTCCTAAAGTTGATTCAAACATTGGAGCCTCAGCTCCAGATGAGGTTGCATTTTTACACCTGGCTTGGTGAGCAGGTGTGATTTTTCTTTGTTGGTCTCATGACACTTAATGTCTTTGTCACTTACAGATTAAGCTAGTGCAATGCATCGTAAAAGGCTGTTAAATTCAGTCATCATTCAGAAACATCTTTTAGCACCTGATACTGACATCAGGCCTTGTTTCACACAAGGAACATGTTTTGTAGCCATGGTGTGAGCACTGTCTCAGTTTCTGGTCGCTCCTACGGTAAAATGGCAGTCCAGTACACTGGACTGTGATTTGGGCATGGCTACCGAAGAACTTGACTCCTCTAAACTTCATTTGCTGCTACAGTAGCTGGTACCTCTACTGGTACATACAAACAGGCCAGGGACACGCGCGACATGGACGGGCCCCATCGGGCTTCCAGGCACCTTGTGGAACCCCTCTGACACTGGGACGCAATTACTTTGGGGTGGGTGTATCGGAAGCGGGTTTATTTAAAAAATGACTGTAGTGCTGGGAGCGTCACTGGTACCCAGAGCAGTATTTTCACAGCATGGGTGTGTGCTGCACACATGCAGTGTGGCATGAAAGCACGTCAGGGCAAACTTCCAAGATGCGAGGGCCCACAAGATAGTACAGAGGACGTGGGGGGCAGATGGAGCCAACCCTGACACTCCCTGACACGTACTTTATATACATTGAGGATGGTCCTGAGCCCTGAACTATGTCTTGTAGAGGATTACATTGCACGAGCTTGCGTCCCAGTTGTTTTAGCAATGTGTATTCTGGGGATGTTTACACCTGCAGACCTCTTGTTCAAGGTGACTTGATCTCAGCACTTTTGTAAAAGATGCTTGCAAACCTATAGCAAAGTAGAGTCCTTGATCCATCAGAGAATGTCCACTTTTACAAGTGACCTGTGGCGGGATGGTATGAAGGAAATTTGACTGGTTATTTTCAAAATATTTATGTAATGCAAATTTTATAGGACCCTTGTTACATTGAAGGAAGTTATACTGCAAGAAAACTAAGACTTTGTTACTACTAGAAAAGGGTAAATGAAATGACCCAGGTAACTGTAATCCTGACAGCCCAGCTAAAATAATAGAGAAACCAATACAAAATTCAACTAATAAGGACTAATGGGAAGATAATTAAAAATGCCAATCTACTTTATGAAACAGACCTTGTCTGACTAACCTAGAATTTTGTTTTGATGAGATTGTAATTTTGGCTTATAAAGTAATAGTATTGGTGTGACATAAAACACTATACCTTCCGTGAGACTTAACACCAAACCAATATCTTCATTAGGAATTTAGAACAATGAAAATTATTACGGTTCATCTGAAATGTGAGATAAACATGCCTCATGAATGGCAATAAAGGGAGAAAACATCAGTGAGTGGTTTTACTTCCACCAAGACCCAGCTAGAATCCTGCGCCTGCCTTGTTTGACTTCTGCCAAACAGGCAAGACAAAAAAAATTGATAACAAGACTTACTTGAAAAGCTTGCAGATAAGAGGAAGATTAAGGGAGGTGATGCACAAATGAAGATGACAAGTCACTCAAACAGTACCCTCTGCAAAATTACATTTAAATTAGATGACAAATGCCGCCACATGTATTCTCTAGGCATAGAGAATGAAGGCCACATCCCATCTGAATGATCATATGTGGGTAACTGTGCTGGTAAATTGAGATAGGTTCAGAGAAAAGCCAAGGAAAAAGGCATTAGAAAGTAAATCTACTTAAAAGATACATGTGCTTAACCTATTTAGCTTAAAATAGGTGGAGGGAGTGAAAACAGTCAATAGCCAAGAAGAAATTTATCAAAAGAGGCCACAGGCCAGATCAAAGTCTAGAAGGTATCACTAGACACAGTGGCACTAAAAATAAGATCCAGGCTTCAGAGGCAAAATTTTATATCTCTGGGTTTCTAAAAAATATCTTAAACTCAAGAAGACCCATTTTGTATATTAAAAGAACTAGGCAAAGCAAGGCTTATGGTCAGCCTAGATTATCATACAAAACCCCATCTGGCTTTATAACCTAGGGATGGCCTACTATTAGTAACACTGAGCAATTGTTGTAAAGCAAATAATCTACAGCAGGTTACATTATTTTACTGCAGGCACCCTAAGTCAGACACATGCCCAGGGCTCCAGTTACTGCTTTGAAGAGATGCAAAGTAGTATTGATACACACTGGGAATGTGTTAAAGGACAAAACTGCGTTCATTGTTGCTGTGGTGTGAAGAGATACTGATCCTAATAATTCAGGCATAGCGTATGCATTCTGCAAGAGCTGAGCTTACGAGTTAAATAAGAGTGTGGGTCAGGAGCAGGAGGACTGACAGACTTCCTATCATTGCAGGAGGAAAACAGAACCACTGGGTGAGGCCGAAGATGAAGTGCGTGGTGGATGGAGGAAACCAGTGCAGATTTCTCCAACACTGCAGTGCCCATTCCACCCTCACACTTACAGTCTGCTCCTGCTGCAGGCTGATGGACAACCAGCTCTCCCGCCTAACAAGAAAAGGCCTCCCATGAATGCGGGTTAGTCATTCCTCCTCTCTCTGATGCTCACACTTCCCTGTAACACCCTTCACACCAGCAGCACTGCCTCCACTCAGGACACTGCAAAGCACAAATGGGCACTGCTCCTCCACTGCACCTCCGTGCCCTGATGGTGCTTTCCACCCTGCTCATCGGGCTGATTTGATTTATGCTGCCTTACTCTGAATCACACAAACACTTGATTTCCCCCCTCCCACAATGCACGCCACATGCAAACTCCTTAAAAGCATTTGTTAACACAAGTCGCATTTTTAGAACCGCAATGTATGGGTGGTGTGTGCTCCTCCAGTACACGAGCTGCTTATCAATCATTTAATTGGGACGTCTTGGTCTTCACCCAGATGGTCCCTTTCAGCAGAGAGCATTGTTTTTTAAAACTTTGGATAATTATAACCCTGTAAATGGAGAGTGTAAGATTTGTTGGCTGCAACCAGCTCGTATTTCTTCTGTAACAGCCTCATTGTCTAGTCATTGCCTTATTCACAACGGGAAGAGATCCGTGCAAATAGAGACACCCATTTAAAGACGCTCCTCAGCAGGGTAAACAGTAGCAGGAGCCTAGCTGATAGTGAGCCCAGAAAGGATTAAAATCTATCAGTAAGTTTGACTCTGCTGTTTATCTTTCCCTCCTTCCCTGGGCACACAAAGTAGAAGGGAATGAACCTAGCGTATTTGCTGCTCTGTTAGCTGATTTAAAACATGTTTAAATCTTCTCTACATTGGCCAACAATACCCTGTCAGCACTTTGCCTTTTTTTTTTTTTTCTCCTTCTAAACAAAACCAATTAACCAGATTCCTGAGGGAAATGGGCCCATTATTTCTCTGCTGTTTCCCACCATAATGCAGTGGCGAAAACGGAGCTTCAAGCAGGACTCAGGCATTTTTACCAGCACATTGCCTGGTCCTTTCAGACCAGCCATCGGCCCAGCTTCACCAAGGGGTCCCCAAGCCCTCCGCACTGTCTCCCTCCTACCTTGCCCTGGTTTGGGGGGGCCATGACAGCTCTACTGCACACACCCCCCCACACACAAGTGATGCCATCTTCCTCCCCTGGCCCCGGGACATCAATAGCATCTCCTTGGAGCCACCAGTCCTCAGTGTCAGCCCCCGTCCTCTGCATCGCGTCACAGTGCAGAGGGACTGACTGCCTGGCTCTGAAGTTTAAAAATTGCCTTTGTCAAAAGGGAAGATTAATCTCTAAACAAATTGATGGAAGGCAACAGTAGAGTGCTGACACAGCGGATGTCTTTCAAAGACAGAGTTAATGCATACAAGTCAAAACAACCGCTATTCAGATTCTGCGGTGCCCTCCAGCAAGGGAGGTCGAGCACCCTGAGGTACCCTGGACATAGGATGCCTGAATTTGTTTAAGAACATCGCAGTTAAGGGGAAACGTTTAACTTAAATGAAACATACATTTTCTCAAAAGTAAAACGCCATGCCCATTGCATTAAAAAAAAATCTTAATTCCTGTTTCTTTCAGAGGTTTGATAGGCCAGAAAAAAATTAATGTGCTGTGTTTTTATTGCTTTGCAAACTAGATTTTCTGATTTCCCATAAGATTCCATGGATGGCTGGAGAACAGGCTGTACCACATGAGTCAAAGGGAAAGCCATTTTTCATCAGCCTCCATCTTTGTTTACAGTTTAACTCATTTAGGAAAATACCTATCTGTAAAAAATCCAAGTAAAAGATTTAGTAGACCACTTAATTATGAGACAAGAAAGCCTGGAGCTCACCTCTGAGATGCTAGTGCAGAACCACAGGACATCAGAATCAGCACAGATATTTTTAAAGTTTAAATAAAATATAGGAAATCTTTGGAAGAAACCTTTAGTGCCTTCTCCGTCTAATTTGTTTGTTCGTTTGTTTTGGAGTATATGTAAAGCTTATAGGCCCTGCTTACCCCTTATGCAGAAGGTTTAAAAAGCACAACAATTTTTCCCTCCCATTCAACGCACTGTGAGAAAAGGTTACTTAATTTAGGTGTTGACTTATTCAAGAACTTGTAGATAAAGCTGTGAGTTAACCACGGTGTTTAAGTGGCAACGTAGTATACTCAGAAATTATGTATTAAGGCCGGACTCAAGAACGTTAACAGTGCTTTCTGTTCAAGTTTCCTTCAGCAAAACCTACTCAGAAGAGCTACATGCGTAAATTAACAATAAGTGGCTTTTAAGGTAGCAGTTTGGAAATTCACCAGAAAGGTACCAACTTCACAAAGACTAAAGCGTATGAGTAACTCCCTGAGTCAGTGGCTTGTCACACAGTGCACCATGCTAAATTTAGGCAGGAACTGGGTTACAGGCTTCAGATTTTTGAAGAGTTTCAGAGCAATCCGTTTCTCTTCCCACCGTGACAAGAAGTGACTGCACTGACTATACCTTCTCACAAGGCTCCCATGAAATGCTAAGAGCAAAACTTAAGGGATTACTCAAATCCATGGGTTCCTGCATGACATTTATCTGAGCAGCATCTTGTTGCCTCCCACCAGAGTATTAAGCAACATGACTAACATCAGTCACGTATCTACTCCCATCATCTTTTCCCTGGGGTAGAAGTGCTCATAGGAAGGTGTTTCATGTCAGACCTCGCACTCCTGCCTGGGTACAGCTGCTCTTGTCAGAGAGAGAAATCCAAAGAACAGGGAGCAGACTGCAATGTCAGTCGTGATTTCTCAACGACGTCAGGGACTTAACGGGAGTTTTTGCACGGAGGAAGCCTGCGTGCCTGTTTATTAATGTTCCAACCTCAGTGGGACTGGTTCCCAGGATTAAGTCTTTGTGATACTGCAACCTTGCTTCTGAACTTCGTGGCTCATGCCAGATTTCTAAAACTGAAAATAATCACTGTATTATCTTTTGCATGGTATTGTTTCACAATTACAGTACCTTTATTACATGTGTTATTTATTCCCACAGATAGAGGAAAAGGAAAGTTAAGATTCCCCCACCGTTGTTCCTGATTAAACTACTTGTTTACATAACACTGAAAAACGATAACAAAATCAACTAGAAAAAACAAGCTGCTTCAAATGAGAATATAGCTGCTTTTTCCTTAATCTCAGAAATTACATTTAATTTACTTGATTTAAACAGACATGCTTTACTAGAAATAACACAGTGAATTTTGTTTATGGCACATGTTAAATAAAATGAGGTCCCCGTAGGAGAAAAAAAAATGTTTATCTAGAAACAAAGGGGTTTATTATTGTTGCTCAGTCAGGTCAAACAGCAACGAGTTTAAACAAATGTAGCATTGACATCATTTGCTACTTACAAAAGGTTGAAGTTTGCCCTAATAGCCGATTAATAAAATAAAATCCCTGTGTTCGCCTGATAACTTGGTGCATTCTTAAAAATCTTTTTTCTCAGTGATTAGGTTGTTCCAAAACTAATGGAAATATTTTATTAGATTTTGAACAGAATAATGCTAGGCTAATAATGTCAGTAATTGAGAGTGGCAACTGAGGATATTGGATAAGTAGCATGCAGTTAAATAACTTTTTAATATACCAGAATTTCAACAATAGTAGCATATATTTATTTTAATCTTATCCTGACTGGTTTCTGTTTTTCCTTAAACATGCAAACCAAGCTTTCAGTTGCTTTTGTTTTAAAGTACTTTTGCAGACTGCAAATTCAGAGCTATTTGTTAAAATGCACAGCTCATTTCTCACCCATATTTTGGCTTGGATTTTATTCAACGAGATACAGCTCTCTCACTCTGTATCTGCAAGCAAACAGAGAGATCCCGAGATACCATCACAGGAAACACCCTGGAATAAAAAGAAAACTGGGTGACTTTAGCAAACACTTGCTATTCTCCAGTGCTAATGAGGCAGAATCTCCTCAAGATTAATAAGTAACAGTTGACTGTCCGGAAAACAGAGGGTAGAGAAAGGTGGGGGCAGTGTCTGCTTCTCTTAGCCAGGCTGAGTGGAATAGGCCAACCAATACTTTCCAGAAGTGTGCAAAAAAATGAAAGCTCCCACCTTAACCCCCTCGAGTTTGCAGGACAGTATTGTAAGGGCTTTTTAAAGCCTTTTGCAATCAAGAGGTCTGCTGGCTACAGCCAGACTGACCATTAACTGGGGCGGACCAGAGCTGGGTGTTCAGAAGACACGAGGGTACCACTCTTGTGTGCAGCACAAAGCCCATCAGTGCTTCCCTGCTCCTCTCTCTCACTCCTCAAACCTCCAGCCTTTGCTGCCCTGCCCTGACTCACCCTCGTGGGAGGCTTTCCTAAACAGAGATAAGCAAATTTCAAAAAGTCCAGATTCTGTTTGGGTAAGTGCCTGAAAGTTCAGGAGCTGGCTTGGATACACAGTGAGAATAGGTTGTCTCGGGAAGTGGCCAAACGTTCTCCAGCAAGGCTGGGCTATAAACACTTCAAGAATAACCTCTCCTGTAGTATTTTGGTGGTATTTGTTTCTCATCCTGTCTGGCTGTGAACATAAAGTATCACAAAAACAAAAGGACTTGGGAATAAATCTGCAGGCGTTTTTCTCTCTGGTCTTGTGCCCAGGCCCTGGGTAAAGGAGGAACAGTGCTTTCTACTGGCTTTGCCTACATCGCACACCCCACGGTGGAGCTGGCAGTGGTGACATGGTGTGGGACTGGCATTTAGGGACAACAGGTGCATGTTACAGCTAAGCCAGCCAAAGTTGCCTGCTACCCAGGATAGGCCTCCTTCTCCTCACTCCTAATCCTGGATCTTAACTGACACAAAAATAATCCTGTTGAAAACAAAGACTAAGGGGATAACTTCTCCCTGGTCATATTCCCTACATCAGCTCACCATGGGGATCAAACACGCACCAGGTTAGGGGCAGTACTTTGCAAGGCTGGGGACAGGAGAGAGGGAGAGTGACCAACCCTGCTCAGCAGCAGCCAAGCTGTAAATGTGAAACCGCAGCCAGAGACCTTGAACGTTAAGTTAAAGACTCTTCTTGTTGTATGGAAACATATACTTTTCAGCTTTTAGGAACCAAGATGAGTCACCGTATTCATTCAGCCTGCAGTCAAGCCCAGCTCTCCTTTCTGAAGTTCACTTATAGCTCGATCTAGGGTATCATCAGCTCAGAGCATTTACTCTGGTGTGGGCAGTGATCTGAATGAGCATAACCACATTGCTCCATCTCAGGGCAAGTCACATGGTGGCCCCTGCCCAAGGCACACATATACCATGGGTGGTGGCGTGCTGGGGAGGATGTAACCATCACCACAAATAAGACCAAGGCAGGATGGCAGAGCAAGCAGAGCAGATAGAGAAAACAACAGCCTTGGACAACAAAGTAAACACTTTCAGGGAGAGGGGAGCGTATGAAACCTGTCTGGTGCATCTCGCGCTCCGTTGGCACCAGTGGTTAAGTGAGCAAAGCACATGCCTGCGATTGCCGTGTGGTTTCTCAACAGCCCGGGGGCTCCGTAACCATATAGTGAGAGGTGAGCACATATGAGAAGAAAGTCACTCTTGCACTGTTCACCCCAAAATGGGGGCCTGCCCTCCTCTCTTTCCCTCCTCCACTTGCACCAGACCTAGGGGTCATCTGACCCTCTCACCTGAGCCAGTCTGATTTGGCAATCTGGAAGAAAACTGAGCCAAAAAAGCCCAAGAAGTGAGACTTTTCTGACAGATTGAACCTTAGGATCTCACCTCACGGCCAGGACACATGTACATGCTCTGGCTTCCCCGCTGGCCTCCCCTTCACCCCGGTCAGGGCTGGAAGGGACTAGCCAGACTCACATTCCCTCACCCGCTCCTGGGCAGCCAGGGCCTGGGGTCAGTGGGAGCTGCAGCCTCAGCAGGGAATCAGGTGGGAATACGAGTGACATTGCCCCGTTTCCAATCCACTGGTGGGTTGCCCTGATGGAAATGGGGCATCACTGCCGGCTGCCCTCATCCTCCGCTCTCAGCATGCATGTCACCCCACAGGTGACATGTGAGTGGTTTCAGACGGCCGGGCCCTGCACCTTCTGCCAGGAAGCCAGGTGGAGGCTCGGGCCCAGGGGTGCAAGCACCCTGGCAGTGGCACACTGCCTCTGCCAGGAGACTCTCATCTCCAAAGCAAGATCCTAATCTCGCCTGCCTCTTCCGAAGCGAGCGCTCGGCTTACGGATGAGAGGAGCTTGTGGTGAGGTTATTTATAGCTGCAGCAGCTTCCGCGACAGCAAATAGTAACAGTGCAACATGAAACTGAGCCAAGCAAAAGTATTTTTCATTGAAAAATACATGACAGCTTGTTTACGTTATTGTAGGGGAAAGGACTATGAAAATGAGTGGCAGCAGCAGTGGATGTTCAAAGGGCCGTGTCTCAGGTTGGGTTATCAGCCCTCATTTGGGGTGCTCACCGGTACTCCACTGCAGCAGGAGTCCAAACTCTCGTCAGCCTCACAGCAGTGAGCCCTGTGGTACATGTGGTATGGCAAGTCAGGTCTCTTGGCATGGCGCTGCTGCCCCTAAGAGCCCTCTCACCAGGCTGCAGGGCATGCAGAGGGTCTCAGTCCTGGCTCCGGTGGGGACTTACCACAGGCACACTGGCCACTGCCCTTTTCTGCAGCTCATACGGCTACCTGCACAAAGAAACACCCCTGTTTCAGGTCAAAGATGTTCCCCAACTGCATTTGCAGGCAGGAGGCTGCTGCCAGACCTTGGACTGTCATCTCTGCACCTCTGCTATCTGCAGGTAACATCTACTGTGCCTGCAGAAGCCCATGTCCCCTGCCTCTATTGACTTAAGCAAGGCTAATTAATCTCGCTTGACTCTGCAGTGTTGGGATGCTTCAAAATCTGTGGTTGCAAATGCTGCGCAGGGAGGCGGCAAGGGTTATTTCATCGTTTATTCATTCCTTGATGTAGCAACCTTCTCTCAGTTCAAATTTGCAGTCCTCGAAGATGGCTCAGCAGGCGATCTGATGAGAAATATAACAATTAGTAAGACATTACCATCTCGGCACTGCTCCCCCTTCCCTCCCTCACACACGTCGAGGCCCTGTGTGAGGAAGTGGGGTTGCTCACGCACATGTTGGGCTGAATCAAGCACAGGCTGCCCCCGCGCCTGTCGCCCACCCGGCACCACCTCGCTGAGAGATGAGGCTTTCGCACCTACACAAAGAAGAGGGAGGCTGAGCACTTATCCATAAGAGGGAAAATTACGTGCAGATTTAACAAATCTCCTGTGATGTTCAGCTAATGCCAAGGGGAGGATCTATTTTTTTGTTACCCTGTAGGCTTCTGTGCTTTGGTGTGCTGCTGCCAGAGCCCTCCCCAAAACTGCTCCCACTCCTACAGACCTTTCTGCAGTGTGGGGGGGAACCAGAGGTCCACCAAGGGATGATCTGTTTAACCCGTTCTCCCACCCAAGGGGACAACAGAGCCAGGGGCTGACCCCCTCCCCTGCATTGGAGGGGTAGCCTCTTGCTAAGCACCACCGGCCCTAGGGAGACTGAGGCTGGAACCAGGGTCAGGGCTCAGGCTGTGAGGGAAACACACCTGCATCACTAGAGTGGAGGGGCTGCCTCTTCCTCCTGTATCATAGTCAGTGTGTGAAGTGATGGCTCTTTCTTGGTAGCTGTTAAGGGAGTTTACAGAAAGTGGATACAAACTGATGAAGAAACCTTTTTTTTTTCCTCCTCCCTGTGGCAGTCATCCTTGTTGCACGATACACCTCTGAAAATACATTTAGTGTCACATTACTCTGCAAAGTGAGAAAACAGTTATTATCCTAACTTAACCATCAGGAACAAGAGAAAGCAAAAGATCAGGTTGTGCTCTTTATTTTTTTTTAAGTGACTACTTATTTTGGACATCTCCATTTCTGAGGGTCTGGCTTCGGACAGCTGTCGTATTGTGGTTCTCCCCCAAGAGAAATGGCAAGGATCATACCTGAGGCAGCTAAGAGCACTGACTTACCTACCTGAGGTGGCTCACAGTCACCCACCATCTGGCCTGCGAGAGGGTACTGGACCTTCCATCACCTCCAAGTCCCCTGGAGCTCTTGTGAGGCTGAGATGCCTGTAAGAATCCACCCAGGACGATTTGATTTCAGCTGGTATAAGGGAAAGGCAGTATGGCTGCAAGTCTTACAAGGCACAGCAATGCAGCAGGTGCTGAAGTCAGTGAGGAAGATGTATGACACTGTCTATCAATGCCACAGGGCAGGAGTTCCCAAACTGCAGCCTACAGCCTGACAGGGGTTTTCATCAGGGACCTTGCTGGATGCTTTAGAGGGCCTGGAGGATCCCACAAGTGAGGATATCCCCCTTTGCTCCCATGTCCAAACTCTCATGAGAGTGGCAGGGAGTGCTCTTCTCAAAATCCCTTCTCATGTTTTCACAGCAAGTAGCAGCTGTGACAGCCAGAGAAGAGCTGTGTGTTAAAAACCAAGGGTCCTCCTAAATCATTGGGCCTCTCAGATTGACAGGATTTACGGCATGCTCAGCCCACATCCCTGCCAGGCCCTTTGACTCTGAGTCCAAACAACCAGACACCTACAAGCAGCCAGTTCATCACCAGGGCTTCAGCTGGAGTCCAAGGGAAGGCTTGAATGTCCAGCTTAGACCCTCTGGGTCTTACTTTAGACACTCTGCCACTGCACTTCATTCATGGGAGAGGTGGGAAGGTGATACATGCTGCCTGGAACAAAAAGGGTGAAAGACTGTGAGTCATTCAAAGCCAGTGTATGCTGCAGAAGAAGTCTGAAAACCTTCTGACCCCCAGCATTTATTACCCATTACAGTCTCTTATCCATCCCCACTGGGAAAAGCTCCTCTGACATAAAACACCCCTATATTTTGGGTAGACGCAAAGAAACCCAACAGCTTACCCTGCCCTGAAATTGCTTTTTTTTCTCTTGCGATCTTACAAGCCTTTATTTTTGAAACCAGATTTGCCCCCAAAGCAATTGTATTTTCAGAGCAGGTGAGATGTTGGTTTGAATTATCAACTCACACCTTTATGAAGCACACAGGATCAGGAGAGCTGCTGGAAATTTCATGAACTGAGCTCTGTTTGCAGCTCTGCCAGAAAAATGCAGCTCAAGTTTCGCTAAATGTGTTCACAGCCTGATGAGTCATTATGGGCCAGGGATAATATAAAATAAAACCACAAAGTGATAAACAGTGGAGTAATTTAAGTAACTTCGAAGCAGAAGAAATTCTATATATCACGAGTAAGGCCAGTCTAATGACAGATCCTCAATAAGGGAAATGACCTGTGAGCTGGCCTATAAGCTCTGCACATCTGTGCTCTTCAGAAGCAGTGCAGGAGGGGTCCAGAATCAGCTCCAGTTTCTCGATTCCCAGGTTAACCCACATCATCTGCATGGACAAACCACAGAGGGAAACGGGCCAGGCAAATCTGCAGCGATCCTTCTGACAGATATACGAGCTGCAGGAGTAGCCTTTAAGCAAAGCCCAGTGACAATTGCGTTGTTGGTCCCACTGGTATTGCTGTCATATTTAATATTTAACCCACCTTATAAAGGAATGGAAAAAAAGCAAATCAACAAGCGAAAATTTGAGAATGGGGAAAAGGGGAAGAGAAAAGTCAGAGCTGTTAAATCAAAATGCTTGGGAGATTCCCAAGTGTTTCCCCTCAAGTTTTACAACTGGATACATTTGTTTTACTGTAAACTAATTTGGAATGTGAAATGAAAAGGAATTTCCAACTTGGAGAAGTAATTTTCAACTTAGTTTGGAAATGAGGCATGTGGTGATCAAAAAAACCAAAAAACTCACAACTTTTTCTTTGGTGTTTTCCCTAAGACAAGGGGAATTCGTGTGTGCGTTTGGGATAGACTTGGCCTTTTCCTATAGTCAGGCCATTTTGCCAATGAATTGCCAATGTCAAATGTCTTTCAAGAGGTGTCGAAGCCATCATAGTCTGCTGTCTCTTCACTTGCAGTATCTTGTCTTTTTCCCTCTGGCAACACCGGCCAGATGGGAACTTGCCACAGGCCACCTACACCACTCTATAAATGAGCAAGCAGAGCCCCTGTGACTGACACTGCAGAGTCCTGTCAAATCCCCAGAGACTGGCCACGACACAGCTACTTCTCCAGTGTGAAAAGTGGCTGTGTTTGCAAAGATTGCTGTAGGGAGCAGCTTGTGCATACCCATAAGAGGAGCTGCTCTTCGCATGAAAGGGGATGGACTGTCTCGAGCCCATGGTAGGTCTTGGTGGCTGTAGATGGCCAAAAAAGTCTTACACACAGTTTGGATGTGGAGAAACAGAAGATCCAAATGTGAGGTCAATATCAAACCACCTGTGTGTAGGAAACAAGAAAGGGCCAGGAAGTCCCTTATTTCTAACAAAAAATTGCACTATCCCTGCCGTGGGAGCGTAGAGAGGCCTGGCCCCATGGCACACATTGGCTGTGAAAGCCACCTGACAAGTACAAAACCCGTGGCTCTTCCCCGCTTAGACCCCTTGCAGGTGCTCCACATGTTAGATGTGCCATGGTTGACATTGTGTAGGACCACGGAGTTACACCATAACCAGCACCCAAGTGGCCCCACATGGCAGGCTCTTTCCATCCCATGGCACTTCATGGAATCGTAGAATAGTTTGGGTTGGAAGGGACCTTCAAAGGCCATCGAGTCCAACCCCCTGCAATGAGCAGGGACATCTTCAACTAGATCAGGTTGCTCAGAGCCCCATCCAGCCTGGCCTGGAATGTCTCCAGGGATGGGGCATCTACCACCTCTCTGGGCAACCTGTGCCACCCTCATTGTAAAAAATTTCTTCTTCATGTCTAGCCTGAATCTCCCCTCCTTTAGTTTTAAACCATTACCCCTCATCCAGGCACCAGCAACGTGCCCTCCTATACCCTGGCATGTGTCGTGGGGTGTCGAGAGGCGTTTGCATAGCTCTGGTCTGTCTCCAGCTGTTACAATCCAGAGTGAAATACGCACAACAGTGTTCACATCAACTTAAAATAAATCAAAATCAGCATCATACTCATCCTGCCTGCCTTGTGGTAGCAGCAACAAACTAACAAGTACTAACCAGAGAGCTGTGAACATTTTGTTGTTAGCACCACTGGTGATTTATAAGGAACTAAGCAAAATGTCGCTTGTGCTGGTTGGCCTTGCTGCAGAAACAGGAGATAAAACACGTCAGTGTTTATCCACTGCTGCACAAAGGGTTTGGTGGCGGGGGGAGAGGAGATACTTTTGCATCGTGGTCAAGCGAAAGGCAAATTTCACATGGATTTTAATGCAGACCCATAAATCAGTCCATGTTCCCTCTAAAAGTTCATGGTCCTTAGCAAACCTCTCAGTGAACCAGGGCTGAGCTTAGAGATTGTAAAGAAACCTGAAACCAAGCAAGTTTCAACTAATTTTATATTTTGTTGCGAACGTTTTGCTCAGGTCTAACTAGTTTGTTTAGGAGTTTAGGCAAGTACAACCGTGTCCTTTGTCAGAAAAAGTTGCTCTGAGAAATCAAACACACCACACAAAAGGTAATTGCAAAAAATCTTTACCTAAATCTAAATTGTTCCCTGCTCTGTGTTCATTGTATTACTTGGGAAAGTTTCAGTTAAGGTAAGGATTCAACTTTCATTTTGACACCTGATTTTTATTTGTTTGTCATTTCTCCCCCTCAGGAAACTCGGTGTGTCTGCCTTAGCCGCTGCACGGCTTGCTTGCTTTTGATCAGGGAGGCATAATGGTTTCAGACACACGTTAGTCAAGCAGTCAGGGGAAAATCTTCTCCACCCTCGTTGCAAAATAAAAACAAAATTAAAAAATCACCTGGTAAGAACAATTAAAATATGTTAGATGTTGCAAACATATTCATATTATTTCCCTGTTTGCCTGTGCCCACCTCGCCTTTCTGGTCTTGCAACTGCAGTGGGAGTGCTTTGAAGTAGGAACTATTTAAAGTTTTTGCTCCGTGGTGCTTAGAACACAAAAATACAGTCCCTGCCTACGGCCCACAGCCATGCCCACATCTGAACTTCCAGGGTGGATTCTTATTAGACTGAAGTCCCAGTGGCATTTAACCGGGCGCGTCCATAACACCAGCGCTGATGCCCCCAGCACACTGGAGATGCAGCCCTGCTGCGCTGCCGGCCCTGCTGCGTATGGGCAGGTTGCTGCCTGCCTCCCTGGTGCAGCTGCAGGGCCAGAGCGTAGGTCTGGGGTAAGCCTCACAGCCAGAAATTAGTGAAGCACAGGGAGCCTCAGCATCTTGGCAGCTCTGGCATGCCCAATGCTGTGGCCAGCGCAGCAGGATCACAGCTCCAGCTGCCTGTATCATCCCTGGCCACCTCATAGAACCAGCACTGAGGAAGCCTGTAGAAAAACACTGGAAATGGTCTTATAGCTGCAAAATATTTTCATCCTTTAGCAAAGCACAAACCTTCCTGCCAACAGCCCAAACAGGCAGCCCTGCCCCTCTCCACCGCCACCAAATTGCACATCAGCTTCCAGCTCTACAGGGAAGATGAAAGGGCAATGGGTGATGCACACCCTGCGCTCCTTCACCGGCTGAGACTCAAAATCCCAGGTTCGGGGAGGCTTTCCTCCCATCTGTCCTCCCACTATCACCTCCCGCGGGCACCAGGTGAGGTTGAGGAGGGAAGCGGCCCTTGGCCCCGCTCTGCTGGCGCCTCCGCTGAGATGGCGCTTTCGCCTGCTGAGCACAATGACGGGCGACTTTCCCCACACCTCCGCAAAAGTTGTTTTTGCAAAGGCTGCCTTTCTTAGCCTGGCATTTAAAAAGCAGAAGTTATCAGGGCATAAATCACCCTGTGACTTGTTACGAAGCCTGTGAGAAGAGATAAGGGCAAGGCAGTTTGACAAACCGTTGGGAGAGGGAGGGGGAGGAGGGGGAGGGCAAAGAGGGGGAGCGGAACAGGGAGCCACAGCACCCACCCTCCTTGGATTATGTCATAGGTCAGCCCAAAGGATGCAAATAAGATTGAAAAGCTGTTTCCAAACTTTCTGAGGCTGGCTAGGACTACACATACCCGTTACAAAGCTAGGAGTAATAAATATCACGCTCACAGAGAGCATTACATCATGAAAAGGGAAAAGCCAGCAGATGAACTCATACCGTAAAACCTTGACTTGTTTCCCAGCCAAGCCCAAGCAGACAACACCGTTATTACAGAGTTGACAGAGCTCCGCACGTTGGTGCAGCTTCACCCTTCCACTTCCCCCCGCCTCCTCCAGCACAGACAACCCTTCCCTGCTCGGTGCTCCAGCAGCCCTGCCAGCGGCCATCCCAGGCACCCATAGCCAGCCACATGGTGCAAAACAGCAACCCAGACATCTGGCAAATTTAAAACATTTCTCCTCTCTTTCCAGCATACTTTCCTCATAGCAGCTCCAGTTTGCTTTTCTAATTTTCCTCGTGAATTTATCAACCATTAATGACTCCGAGCGACAGACAGAAATTTATAAGCGCAGTGGGTCTGATTCTCATTCACATTAAGGGTCTCATATGTCTGTTCGAAAGCACTGAGCATCTTGAAGCAGGTCTAAATTTCACTTGTGACTCTCAAAATACTTTCCACAGTTGAAAATTAAGTCCATGTCCGGTGTCTGTTGGCTGAGATTCCCAATAGCCAGCATGGGTGATGCTGGGGGATACTATGACAGGGAAAAACGGAGTGTGACTCAGATCCCAGTGCCCCCCAGACCCTCTTACCAGTGTAAGGATAAGAGGTACAGCAGCCCTTCCCACTACCTGGCCCACCAGCCCCACAAGGCTACGGGCAGCGAGCCTCGGGCCCACTGCACAGCTGCAGGCACTGCAGCCCCCAGCCTGTCTCAGCCTCCGCATCTTACGGTCCTGTGACACAGATTTCTCCAGGGGTCTTTCTGAGCACAGATGAAATATTGCGATCAAGATGAGCCAAACTGGCCCGCTGGGGCCTTCTTCTGTCTAATATCTTCATTCTGTCAAAATTATACTTGATCGTGTTTCGTTATTGTTGTTTCTAACTTTCACCTCTGCCTCAGCAATTCCATCTGGTAGGTCATATTCCTCTCTCTGATTGCTTTTTGGACAAAAACATGCTCACTGGGGCCTGCTTGGAATTAGTTTTTCTTTTTATTTCCACTAGACGCTCAGCTCAGCCCCATAGTTTCCCTGACTTAACACAGACAGGGTCAACTCACCTTTGCCTTCCTGGCACATGCATTCAAGTACTGATTCCCATGTGCTACAATAACCCCATTACATTTTTAACAGTCTCCAAGGGGGAGTCATTTACAGGGACTTGAACTGAAAAGTGCAAGTTTTGTATCATTCTCTTGCATGTGCACTTGTGCAGATATTAAATCAGCAATGAGAGAAAAAAAAATACTGTCTTGGCTGTGTCCCCAGGACATTCTTCGAAGACTGATGATATACATCTGCCTTAACTGTCTGGATCTGAAATATTTAAGGACCACTCTCTTTTCCCTCCCATTAATTTCATTGAGTGTCTGGAAATGCTATATTATTTACAATTTTATGCCTGCCTTGTAAGAACAAATAACCTCATTTCTGCCTCCCATAATTGTAGTAACTTGACCACTAAGGTGTAACGAGTGGTCAAAACACTACTGCCTACTCCACAGTTGCCATTTACACCCACTGGTGCTCTGTTATGTTATGACAGGGTGGAACAAAAAGATTTCCCATCTCTAAAAGACTGTGAAAATGCCTCTTTTTTAAGGTTACGTCTCCATTTTGCCCTGTGTATGATAGCAACATGCAAAGGTCTGGAGGCCTTTCAGAGTGTGCATGGGCATGGCTACAATGCGAACACTCTTCCAGTTACAAAGATGACAAACTGGCTCAAGGAGAGGGGGACTTGGGTAACCAGCTGGTTAACTAACCAACCAGTTGATGGGTAGACTACAGATGCCAGTCCTGGTACACTTTTTAGAGCTCCTAAGGTGGCGGAGTTAAAAAAAAAAAACAAAGCAGGAAGTGTTTTAAGGATGATTTTGTCTAGCTACCTGGTGTGTGGCAACTGCACGTCATGGTGGCAGGCCCCAGGGAGCCAAAATTGTCACCTGTATGGAAGAGGCAACAACAGCTAGTGGGACCTGCTCAGCTCTGCATCTCTGCCTACGTGAGCTGAGGCCAAGCAATGCACTGGCAAGTGAGCACTTGGCTTGGACCCCAGCAGAGGATAAAAGGTAACCCATTTCTGGTGGAAAACCTGAGAAAAGAGTGGTCGCCCTCTGATCTCTTCTTCCCACCTCGTGTTTTTTTCCTCCTTCCTTATTCTTCTCTTCCCCGGACATTCCTATAGACATCGTAGGGAAAAAGGACTATTTCTGACCTTGGTCTGAAAGGGTGGGAAGGAAGGCAGGCTGACCCTCAAATAGAGACTGGGGAGCTTGGGGAAACAGCAATATACCCCTTCAAACATTTAAAACCTTCTATTCTAACTGAAAAATACTACCTCTTCCCCAGACAGGACATCACGTAAGTGTAGATATTTTTTTTCAAGCAATAACCTGAAAAACAGCAATCCCCAACCCATTTTTTATTTTTCCCAACTTCTGTTTCCTTGCCTGTACATGTCAATATTTACAAGTTCTACCACTTCTTGGATTATTTATTTTCCCTGGTCTATTTCACTCAGTGAAAAATCTCTCCAGCTCGGGATTTGACAGTTTGTTGCTGATATCCATCTTTATTAACTTCACTGCTGCAAAAAACAACAACAACATATAGTAATAAAAAAAAAAAAAGCCTCAAGATGATGCTTAAATCTGGTCAAGGAAAAAATTATCCAAAAATAGCCAGTGGTTTTCAGCAGCGTACTTCTTTTCATGGATGTCACTGAAAGGCAGTTCTCCCTCCAGTTCATTAGCAGTCAGTAAATTCACTGACAATCAGCAAGAGAGATGCTGTCACCACACCTGAGGGGATGGTGGGGAGGGTCACTCTTCTCCTCGCCTCCTTGCACCGCGTGTTTTTTTTCTGCTTAGGGGCAGGACCGAAAGGGCTCAGCACTGCCAGGCTCCCTCTCGTCACCCCCAGTGAGCTTTGACACACAGGAGCCTGACAGACAGTGACAATCTTTCTAGATTGCTTTTAAATTTGGCCTTTGAAGGACAATGAACCACACGGGTTTAAAATATTTCCTGTGATGTGTAATGCAGGACGATGAGAAAGGTTTCTCCCTCTTCCTTAGATAGGCCAGGGCTGAGGCACACCTGGCACACCTCCATTTCGCAGCTCACCACCAACAACAAAGGGCACATCAAGATAATCCAAACTTCCCCAAGGTGTTTTGGCACTCCTCCCATGGAAATTGTTGCTCTCTAAGTGGAGCTACCAGAACAGCTGTGTTGGTGGGTCTCATCCTCTTCAACATGACATCCGCTGACTTGGCTCAAGTGGAAGATTTCTTGGAGCCTCACTGCCTTTGCACCAAAATGAATCAGAGCCCACCCCCGTATTACATCCACACTCAAAATGTGGGGGCAGAGACATCTTTAATCAATTTGGCTAGATCAAGCTCATCCCTTCACGTTTTCCCTGTCCTATGTTTTCAGAGTCAGTGCATAAGACAGTCTGGCACGCACAGAGCCCTTTAGGCTGGCTCTCTCCGTCTCTCTGTCCAGACTCTACAGAGTAATCTAAAAATAAACAAAGCCTTAAGCCCTGATAGTGCCAAAGATAACCTTCCCACAACGAGCCACCTCCTAGCCGCGCAGGGGTGGGTGCAGCTCGGCAGGCAGAGAAGTTAGGGGAGGTGGCGGGGAGCTAGTTTGTGAACACCCACTCTCACAAACTCCTCAAGACCCAGCGGGTCACTGCAGCGACAGGCCAGGCCCACAGTGCCATCAAATCGTTCAGCTGCCACGATACAAACAGAGCTCAAAGGTTTGTCTGATCCCAATAGGAGACATCGCCAGATTCGCAGCAAGCCAGGGTGCTGTAAAACGCTCACAGGAACAGCACGGTAGTTGTCTCCTGAGGTTTGCTAGCACAGGTCAGCCGCAGCATTGCGAAAGCAAGTGCTCATTTCTAAGTGCGGGCACACCTGAGAGAGGGTTCGCTTAAACCAGCTGGCATCGCACTAAGTCTTAGGCAGGCTGTGTCCTTACTAAACAGGCAGAAGAGCTGGCACCCATGGTTCGCTGCCCTGTTCACAAACCATCTCATCAGACGCTACTTCTGCTGCCATTAGCTTTTAGAGGAACTTGCTCTTTCATATTTTCTCCCTTGCCCACTTGTATCTATGCCTATTTAAAAGCAGCCACGTGCCTGAATAGAAAAAACTTTTCTGTGAGCTCCTATATTATCCTTTCTTAGCAGCACTGTCTGCACTGTGAGGGACAGAAAGCCAAAGGGCCTGGCTTGCATCCCAGCAGCACGGGCTCATGCAGGCCGGCAGGTCGTATTATAGCACAATGTATATGTTTCCAGTTTGGCAGACACTCACTCCAAAGGGGTTTCCAAATTTCCGCTCCAGCCTCCTGTGACAGCCTTGGATTAATTTTGTCTGGAACAGAAGATTTATTGCCTTCAAGTCACTGTGGTTCACTTATCTGCTCTACATCTTGAACCCAAAGTTCAGGTGGCATTTAGCTGTCACCCTTCTTATCAATTCACTGTGGGAATACCCTAGCGAGACCCTGTTTCTTCATGCTGACTGTGCATCTCCTCTTATCTTTCTGACTTTCAGCTGTGTCAGTCCTACCAGGAAGCCCTTTTGAAAGGACAACTGTGGTTGCGTCAGTCGTAGGAGGTTAACAGTATGGATGGTGAGATTCACAGCACTCCTGATGCTTCCTCTGAACATTTCAGGCGTGCTAAAGCCAAAATATCAAAACAAAAACTTCCACAGTTTTCTCCTTTTTTTTTTTTGTTTTGTTTTTTAATGAGATCATTTTGATACCCAGGGGCCTGACTGTGCCTCAGTGGCTTTAGCTCTGGTTTATGGCCAAAGTTTAGAGAAATCTGTTTTCCTGTTCCCATTCGGATGCAGCTGAAATCCCACCAGCACGGTCCATCCTGGGAGCGGGCCGTGTCTCCATGCTCTGAGACCTGGCACCGGCCCAGATGGCAGGAGCGCTGTGAGAGAGGCCACTCTCGCACGGTTCTCATCAATTTGGGCAGAGGTTAGTTCGCAGGATTTGGCGTCTTCGAACCCAAGCCTAGGCAATTCAGCTCAGACTTAAATCTGTTGCCTAAACCCAATTTGGATCTAATCGTAAATGGTTCCGGACAGCCCTGGAGAGCGTGGGAGATTTTATCCTTTCTGCCTGAGAAAAGCTACTCCAAATGCTGCGTTGTCAGGTAGCCCATACGTTTGTGTATTTGCCTGCTCGCTTCCCCAGTCCCTCTCTGATTAATTTCTTGATGAATAGTTATGTCTGGCCTCAGTGACAGGTCCTTTCTTCCAGCAACACTGCTTGGGGACACCCATAAGCTGCTCGTTGGGATGAGTGATCGCAGGAGGGGGAGGAAGACAACGACCTAAAGCTCTTCCCCCTTTGGGGCTGCCGAACACACTGCAGGGCTGTGGAGGAATTTTCCACTGAGCTGGAAAGTGTCCCCATGCTTAAGCACGGAGCCATCTGAACAACACGCACCATGCAGGGGAAGGAGGAGTGGTCCATCGCTCCCAAATGCGGGGCGCTCATGGAGGCTGAGGATGCAATGGGTTGTGGTAATTTATTATTTTAAATGAAGGGTTTATTTCAGGGGCTCAGCGTTTTATTTCCCAATCTTTATGACTCATTAAGTCAGGTGAGCCACCTCTATTATTTACTTACACTTTTATATTTCAAGGGCAGGTCCTAAATTGATATTTGTATCAGCTGAGCACCTTCTCAGGCCAAGCTTGCTCATTTATCTGCCTGCTTAGCTCAGGATTTATCCTGCATTCATACCCGTGCCATATGAGTTCCTCCCTGACAGTCAGAGCAGCAAGTTTTTGACAATTTGCTTCACAACCAGCATCTAGTTCCTCTCTTCTGTTCTTGTCAATAACTATTGATACACTAACAGAAAAAAAAAAAATTGCTTCCACACATCTTGGTTAGCATTTTTGTTTGAAAACATAAATGGAAAAGAAAAAAAAATAATAAGAAACTTGTGAAGCTTGAGGAGTGGAAATGTTGCCATGTGGCAAAAAGATGCATTGCCTATACACAGAAGAGCTGAGAGAACAGAGAGAACTACTGATCAGCATTTTTTTTTTAAATATAAGACATGACAAAATGATGACCAAAAAAGACCATCTAACTCCTATTTCAACTTTCACATTTCCTTTCCATTTGAGGGGAAGGTGAGGGTTTCAGAGATTATATCCCCCACCCCCCAAAGCACTTAATCAGAGATTTACAACCAGTAAATCAAAGGAGACTGTGAAATTCCAGCCAGAGAAGCGAACAGCGAGATTAAGTGGATTAGTCTACTGTACAGGAATCCAAGGAATGCAGCCTGCATGTGCTTTTGTTGTGGATTACTCAGCAGCAACATTATGGTTTTACATCTCCCAGAAACATATGGGCATGTGCACTTGTGCAAACCAACAAGAAATAGCAGTCCCCAACACGCTGCTTCGCTGAACCGGCTGTGCTGATTTCAGCAGATACAGCGTTTTCCAGGGAGAGAAGGAGAGCGTCTGAACATTTTGCTGTATCAGTTGAAAATGAAGGAGCAAACAAGCTACTTGTACCAGAAACAGCATCCCTTTAGTTCGCAGGTAAAGACATCTCCCTTTAACCATTAACCATCCACCTGTTAATGATCCAACAAAATCCTTAAAGTTCACACCCTGCAAAACTTTAAGGAAGTTGGGTCCTGGCCGAAACTTAGAGGCTCAGATCAATAACGGCTCTGGGGTGCAAAATTGTACATTACTTTGTACCCTGGTCAGACTTTGGGAAAGGGGTGGGTGGAAGCGCAGGGAAGAAGCAGTACATGATGGCTAAATGAACAAACTATTACTAGCCAGAGCTAACAGTTTGTATTAGCAATCAGTAATAAATAATTAATATAGCCCTAGGAGATATAAAGCCACTGACATGGTATCTCACGTTTGGCTCTAAATGGAACTCAAGATAACCTACTTTGAACAGTAATGTGTTCACAGTATGTGGGAATTAACTGCTCAGTGTAATAAGTACTATTGAATTTCCCATCTCTGTACAGATAAAGGGCAACTACCACCAAAAAACACAATAATAACAGTAACCAAATGATTAAAAAAAAAAAAAACCCGAAACAAACCTGCTTTTCATTACATCCTTAAAATGTTATAGGTTAAAATAATCTTAAAAGGGCTTAAAAAACAGCAATTAAATCTTTCTATTTCTGTTTTCCAAGACTGCAGCTGAGAAAACGAAAGAAGCCTAAGTGCCATACCGTGCTAGCCTTGCTAATAACTCTCTGTGAAAAATCTCATTAATTCAGCCTGGCTCTTCAGATCAGCCGCTAAGACCTTGTATTGTCAGTCATCCTCTGGCCTTTTCAGGATTTTCATAGCCTAACTAGCAGAGTCTCCATGGAAACCATGCAGTCATGCTTTGCACATCCCCAGAACTTTTTGTTCCTGACAAAGCTTGAAAAATCACATGCAGCATGGAGAGTTTAACACAGTGAACTAAACCCTGACCCACACTTATAAATGATAAACCCCAGCATACCAGCTTTATTATAAATGATTTCCTTACAAGATACTTAGCCAAGCCAGCAAAATGCTGAACCAGACAACGCGGGAGGAACGCAGCTCCGGAGAGAGGAAACAAACAAACTGAAGTGAAACACACAGAGTTTCAGACTAGTTCTGCCTCCTTTGAAAGCCCTGGAAGCGCATAGGTATGGAAACACGCAGGGAGCAGGAGGAGCGCTTTGAAGTTGCCTTTCCACGAAAATGGCATCCCCGCAGCCCTCCGAAGAGAAGTAAGCTCTCTCGTGACTGCGCGTCACAACGCTGCTGATTCACTTGTGTGGCTGTGAATCCTGGTCGGCAGAGGCAGCAAGAGCAGGAGCCGCGTCTCTGGCCCCATGGCTGCATGGTGCTCCCGAGACCCCACCTGCACCTGGGACAGCCCTGGCCAAACACCACCCACCCCTCCGGCCCAGGGGCAGGCATTCGGGTCTATTTAGTAAAACCGGTACCAAAGGCAGCAGCGGCACTGCCCTCAAAATGAGATTATCTGACTTTCAACTGGGAACTGTCAGGCTTGGAGGGTGAACACATGTCTGATGCAAGGTAAGAGTTTGGTGACCCACTCAACAGCCTGGCCGCCCCAAGCCTGGCCGCTCCCCACTGGGCTCTGCCAGGATGACCCGGAGCAGGGGTCACTGGTTATCCTCCTCATCCCTACTGCTGCATGGAGGGAGAACTCACACCAGTAGCGTGGCTGCCCAATATAAAGTATCGATTATGGTCAGTAGGACACTGACAAGCAGCCAGCCACCGCCCCCAGGAACGAGTCCATGGAAAGTCCCACCGCATGGCCAACGCCTGGTTGTCACTTGTTCCTTGACACTGCAAGACCCTCATGGCGTTTTTCCTCTCTCCTTCCAAGTAGTGCTGCGATTCCATGCTCAGGGTAGCAGTTGCACTGAGATGCTCCACACAGGAGGACCAGCAAGAGTCAGAAGGGTCACAGGCAGAGAAGGAGTCACTGCAGGCCAAACTCACTTCATCGCAGTAAATTCTCAGTGCTGGTGCAGATGAGCAACCGCCTGCTCAGCGCAGCGTCTGGGTTTGTGAGAAAAGGAGTGACTCATAGCTGAGGGTCATGCTGTAATCTGGGAGGACTGCCAGCGGAGGGAGAGAGCCGCACTCAGCCCGATCTGTGGTGAGCTCACTCCTTACGTGGGGCGGAAAACGCAATTCACCACAAAAGGATCAGAGAGCCCCGAGTGGGCTGAATCCGTCATTGGGGAGCTGGCAGCTGCACGCTTCCACCCCTGAGTCGCAAATAATGAGTGTAGGATTAGGAAGTCAGCCTCACACGGGACGGCTCAGGAGGTGTTTGGCACACGCAGTCCTTCCTCGTTGGGATGCAGGAGGTCAGAGCAGGCTCTGTTTCCATGGGGTTCCCCTGGTGCGTCACCACAACGGATGGAAAACATTTCCCCATCTTCTCTTTTGCCAGCAAGGAGTGGCTCACGATCAGCAGGAAGCCTTGTATCTCCAGGGCCTTTCAGAGGATAACCACGGGCATTGGAGCCAGCATGGTGTGGGACATGCAGGCCTGATAGGTGTTGCCTGAGCTGACCAGGACCCTCTGTGCCTGGCTGTGTACAAGCTAGCAGTACTACCTTGCCACTGCTGTTCTTCAGTGAGTGGCATATGCTGGTGCTCTCTCTCAAAGCCATTCACCACCAACGCCAACCATCTGCCTCACCTTCCAAGCACCTGACGCTTGGCTGTGGAGTGTGTGAGCAACTAGGCTACCTGAATGGTGGAAATAGCAGGTGCTCACCCTCAGGTGAACGTCCAGTCCTGCTTCCCTGATGAGGACCTTGCTGTGCCCTGCACACTGTTTGCAAGGCCAGAGGAAACAGGTGGTACTGGGCTGAATCACAGAATCACAGAATGTTAGGGATTGGAAGGGACCTCGAAAGACCATCCAGTCCAATCCCCCTGCCGGAGCAGGAACACCCAGATGAGGTTACACAGGAAGGTGTCTAGGTGGGTTTTGAATGTCTGCAGAGAAGGAGACTCCACAACCTCCCTGGGCAGCCTGTTCCAGTGCTCTGTCACCTGAGTGAGCCTGAGTGGAATTACAGCCAGCACTTGCAAGAGCTTCCATTCATTTGTTTGTCCATGGGGACTGAGAGGACCAGACCTCAAGGGACATCCCTGAGAGGTGATTTTATGCAAAAGCCTTGATCGCTGCTTGCTGTGCTGTGAAATTGTACGTGTTGGATTAAAAGCAATCAAACTTCTTCGCATCTCTTGCTCTGATCTCTTATTTTCTTCAGTTTTGCCTCTCTTGCAGCCAGGGCCAAGAGCCTCTGGCAGTCCAGGAACCACAGCAGCCTGAAGCACTTCCTTGAAGGTCCCAGAAATGACAATGGCTGCTTACTTGCTGAATACAGTGTGAAATACAACCCTCCCCAAAAGGGCACACGTATGGGGCATGCAGGCACACAGATATTTCTTTGAATCTACAGACGGAAAAGGGAGGCAGGAATGGATGGGTGGGATGGCCACTGAGCTGACTTTGGGAGGTCCATAGTGAAGGACAAGCAGAGACATGACAGCAGAGATTACACAAGGTCCACATGAAAATTACCTCCTTCAGGATCTTCTCAACAAATTTAAACCAGGAGCAAACACAAACCTTGGTTCAGCAAGTTTTGTCATAGGGCTCCTGTAGTTTCGATCTAGCGTAGATACCCTACAATTTCGCAGAAACACAGCCTGACACTCCCTGTAGATATGGGCAGGCTGCTATTTACCATTTCTCTGACTTCACTTCCTCAATCTTGACAACATGAATAGCAGATACTTTATCAAGCCTTTCATAAAAACCATTTATTGGTAAAGCACTTGAAGAGTAATGTATGGCGGCCATCCTCCTCCATTTCCTCCTGGAAGCAATAGGAGCAACCAATTTTCAAGTTAAAGTTTCATTAATGGTTAGGTTCTATGAGAGTTAAATATTATCCTAAATTGAACCAGAAGCTAAGTAAACAGATGATAAGCTTTTAGTGAACTCAGGAGTAGTATAGAGATAAAACCTCCCATGTTCTTTGTCTGCAGGTGTGCGATGTTTATTCTCTTCCATGAAGTTGTAACTGAGCTTTGCAATTGGCTCCATGGTGATTCAGTTACCATAAGATTTTGTTGGGGTGTAATTTGGCCCCTATTTGCCTAGGCAAAAAGTAAATAGGTCTACTGAAAACCTACCTTGAGCTATCTAGTTTTTCACTAGTTCTGTCAGCAGTCAAAATTTGCATCACAACTCTACAAAGTCCAGTGATAGTCATGCCTGGCCCACCTTTATTATGAACAAAGTCTGAATAATTTCCGCTGTTAGAAGAAAAATTATTTTCCTTCCATGCCTTAGACTCTTTACAGATATTTTCATTAGACAGGAATGAAGAGAGAAGATAAACTCTTCACACTAGCTCCAAGGAGAGCCTCTGGGTCTTGCATAATATTTTGAAGCTAATGTTCATTTCCAAACAGCTTCATAACATACAAAGAATTGAAAAATCATAACAGCAAGTCAACAGTGGGATGACAGGTCTTCTCCACCGACTTCAGATGCTGTCCTCCACCTGCACACAGCCTCATTAGTGTTCACATGTGAAGGAGGTTTCACCTGCTGTGCACACCCCAAAGATGTGGACACTGCTAGGATACTGCTTAGGGTATCTCAGGTCATATTTCAACAGTGAAAAGAGAGTTCCTCCTTTCTAAATACTGTTAAAAGCACAACAGCTCAAGCACTATGGAGTCAAGAAGCTGAGAATTAGTTTGCACCTGTCTAAAAATACCATTAAAAAGCAGCTCTCCTGAATCTAAGAAATCTATTTCATAGAATCATAGAATGGTTTGGGTTGGAAGGCACATTAAAGATCATCCAGTTCCAACCCCCCCTGCCATGGGCAGGGACACCTTCCACTGAACCAGGTTGCTCAAAGCTCCATCCAAACTGACCTTGAACACTTCTAGGGATGGGGCATCCACAGCTTCTCTGGGCAGCCTGTTCCAGTACCTCATCACCCTCACAGTGGAGAATTTCTTCCTTATATCTATTTGTCTCTTCTCTGAGGAAAGGCTGTAGGCTAGACAAAAATAACTTTCTGGTAAGTTCTTCTATAACTATAAAATCCACGTCCCTCTTTCGAGTTGCATGTTCCCATCTCAGCATCAAGGAGGGTATTCAATTGAAAGATGCTGGTAGGAATTTGTATGCCAAGGAGAAGCACAGATCCCAGCTGGAGATTAACGCTGAGCATGCTCTGAGGAGGCTGGGCAGCTTACATTATGTAGCTGGTATGTTGGACTGATGGCTGAAAATTTGGCCTCAGCTTTCAGGCTCTCACCCCCTAAGCTAATGCAGCACAACGACACTTTGAAGACAGGTCTGGTCTTCAGCCAGAAGAGATGATCATCGTAAAAAGATGGGAGAAACAAGGAAAAACAAACAAAAGAAGATGGAGGGAATCTTGAAAAATCACATAGTCTTTTTGCATTTCACACAGAGCAGGTTTCTTGTGGGTTTCAACACCCAGCTGCTTCCAGGAACAGAACAGACATGCACGTGCCTGCAAAGCAAAACACAGCTGGAGAGCTAATTTTAGGCCTACCAGTCTTGGCAATGTCGCTTTAACAAATGAAGAATGTGCGATTTTCATACATATGTACAAACACCAAATTCTTGCTGTTAATTTAGATGGTTGTTCATGCAGTTTGGTCCAGGTACCACCACGTGAGCCTGTCACCCTAAAGTACTTTACTTTTAGCTGGATGGTAAGATTACCTCCTCCTATTCACAATGCAGTTCTAATGTCTGCAAAATCCATTGGAGAATCCCTCAGACAACAGATATTCCTCATCAGAAAGGAAAAGCTTTGTTTCAAAAGTATTTCCTGGTGAAATTCACTGACATTCATCCATCGTAAGGCTGCTGAGTGATTCAACATTTTCTTTCATTAAAGAAAAAGTGGTCTTCCTCATTCCTTCAAAGAAACAAATGCTAACATTTAAGGAAAGAAATAACAGGCAATAAGTTTGTAGTTAGGACTGGATTTCAGAAAGAACAAGACCATGACTTGCAGTAAAGGTTTATAGGGAAGGCATTATCCCTGTTAGAGTTTCCCATTCCAGTTCTGTTTATGCTATAGATGGGAAGACCTGTTCGGTTTTGGGTTAAAACCCAAGAGTGACCTGGATTTTAAACCTTTTACCTGAACCAGACAACACTGGAAATGCTCCAGAAGGTTTATCTTTTGCTTGTAATAAGAAAACTATCTTTCATTCAGAATTAGCCAAATGCTCTACTACCTGGATTAGGTTAGTAGCAGGATTCAGAAGATGAGGCAAACTTATAAAAAACACCTGTTTCTGCCTATCTCCAATTTGTTGGTACTTCCTGCCCCTGTCAATGCTTCCTCTCATTTCCCAGGAGGGGCACTCGTTTTGGTTTTCATGGCAACCAGTTCTGAACTGGAGGTAAAGGGACATGGCCGCTGGTACCAAAGGGCTGGCTCAGAGCACTCCAGTTACAACCTACTCACCCTGTTCTCTACTGAAGAATTACATCAAAGCACCCTGTAAGTTTTGCACATGCAAACCATCCTTGCACCACTGAGGTCCTCTCAAAGAGAGATCTGCCTGGTCCCTCACCCATGCATGCAACCAAAACAAAAAGACAGACTTTATTTTCTCTATAGCCACTTGCCAGTTCATCTAATGTGAGGAACGCTCTCTGTTCACAACAGTATGAACAAAGGCAATAGATTCATCATCTCGTAGCTGAAACATGGAGCAAGTCCAACAATAACACCGACAAGCTGTGATCAAGGACACTAAGCATTACGCAGAAAAGATAATATAGTGCCTTTTGTCTGCTCAACACAAATTAAACTAAGAAAGTGACTGGAAAATGATGGACTTCTTCCCTAAGTGATACATCTGCATTTTGAGGAATTGGGTAAAATCAAAAGCTAGATGTGCAACTCTTCTGTCTGCCCTGCTAGTTCCAGTTCAGGCTTGTTCCAAACATATTTATCAGACACTTCTGTGAACTCTTCTCAGACGGCTAGGTAATAACTTGCATGACACCAAAGGTAATCTCAAATATATCTTTCCTTCCCTTTTCATCTTCCTTAACACCAGAGGCATCCATCTCATCATTTATGTGAGAAACAGACTGGGTAATTTATGGAAACAAAAATAGTCTATTGAACTGAAATAAAATGCTTCAATATGTGGCAATAATAATGAATGAAATAAATTCTGTCATCACACAGACACAGAGTTTTACAAAAAAATGTGTCTGCACCCAGAGCAAATGAAAATATTAATTCCACGTGAAACCACTTCCCCAACAAATGAGATAAGAAAAGCAGACCCTTTTGACAGTCCATGTGTTAAGAGATTTCAGGATTAAGCAATGCCTTCATCCTTGTAAAATGCTATTACCTAATTCATTTCTAATAGACAGGAGCATTTCACATGACAGCATGCCTTCATCAGGTAAAGCAATACTTGAAATAATCTAAAGTGTGTATTCTAATAAAAGTTTCAGTTCAGCTCTGTTTCCAGAAAAATTAAAAACAAAACCAAAAGAACTGTTATTATTTAATGTTGGTTTTCTGCAGTTGTGATCATTAATCTAGCAATTTGCCAGATACAGCAAATATTGAAAAGCATCTCTTATTACTGCCATCTCCCCTGAGGTGTAATTTCCCAAACCTGATCCAGCTTGCAAGACATATTTCTTTTGAAAGGGAGTGCTGAGGTAGGCATGTATGCAAAAGTTTTCTGTTAATCAACTAGTCACAGACTATTCTTCAAATCTAGCAGATTTCAAAATTTCATTCAAAAATCTGATTAGCAAACAATTACAAATTTCTTTTCATATAGAATTTCAAATCAGCTCAAGATGACGTGGCATTCCTGAGTCAGTGTGAACCATGTGTGTAGTGAAAACACTACACTGAAATTACATGCACCAGTTTAAAAGAGAAGCCTGGTCCAAAATTCATATAAAAAATTTAAATATGCCAGCTGCTTGGGTGGTTCTTCTTAATACTTTGATCTAGGCTGTTGGAAGATAATTTCTACAACTAGTTGTGGTGAATATTAGGATTTGGCATCTATTTTGCCCAACAGGATGCATACAAATGGTACTGACAGAGCTCAGTAAAGAGAAAATTTTTAAACTTGGTGAGGATGCTGAAAAGAGAGTGAAGAAACAGCTAAGGCTGAACTTCTTCTAAATGAAAAAAATGTTCCATTGGTTTGACTGCAATCATTTCACTCAAGCCTAAACAAAAATTCTGTTACATTTTTTGTCTCAACTTATTTGGAAAAAAAAAAAAAAAGAGTGCTTATTTTGCAACAAAAATGCTGACTTCAAAATGAAAAAATAAACTTTTCTGTTTCTAAATATATAAGTAGGAAGCTCTTCATTTTTAAAACGTTGAAATGAAAAGTTATAAGTTTTTATTAGGAGTCTAAGGGCTTCCCTTCCCTTCCCTTCCCTTCCCTTCCCTTCCCTTCCCTTCCCTTCCCTTCCCTTCCCTTCCCTTCCCTTCCCTTCCCTTCCCTTCCCTTCCCTTCCCTTCCCTTCCCTTCCCTTCCCCAGCAGTAGTGCAGCATGTCAGTTCCTTCTGGCAGACAGACTCACAGTCAGATGGAGACAGCCAAGAGCACTGCTCATATTTCAAACAGATTTTCTCCAAATAATCACTCTGTTAGAGGAATTTCAAGGTACAGCTTGGTGCCAAATGACACTTGCCTTATTAATTGTATCCTTACCCAAAAGCAATAACCTAACCCGAGTAATTTTTCACAAGTACGAACGAAACATGCGCAGCAGGATTGTGACCAAGTTCCAGTTTTTGCTAATGCTAATGTTCTGATGCATGGGCTCTGTAATTTTGACCTGAGCTTGATGGACAGCTGCTACAGGGTTGGCATGAGATGGCTTTAAAAAAAAAAAAAAAAAAAAGGAAAATAGGAGGATTAAGAATAAAAAAAAAAAAAAAAAAAAAAGGGCAAGTGGCTGGTTTAGGATCCACAAAGACACACGAAGAGATTGGTGGAACTGAGTTTTTCCAAAGCTGGACCCGAGCACTTCTTACAGGAGAGGTATCCTCAGGCTTTCATGTATGACCTACCATGTTCTTACCAGAGAACTTGTTTTGGATCCCAACCAAGCAGTTGAACCACACTTTGGCTCCTCGGGTTTTATTAGATTAAATTAAAGGACTCCATATATCCAAAGGAGGCCTCCACATGTGAACTGAGTGTAAACCTGCGCTATGTATGGGACGACAGTGCCAGAGGTTAGCATCACCCATGTATTGGCACAGATGTGTTATTAACTTCAAGAACATAATTATGTCAATTTAAATGTCAACATTGTTAATGATGTCACTGCCTGTTATTTTAGCAGAAGCATCCAGTTTCCATGACTTGGGAATTTGGGGTTGTATGTCTCTCATTTTGTCTTTGGTCCTAGAAGGCAGCCCAGACATCTTCAGCTGCCAAAATTTCTAACTTCCGCTTATGGCCTTGGCATCCCTCCATGGTACATTTTAATCTATTCTATATCTACTTGCAAGCTCATTGGAAATCATCGGTTTAGAAGTAGCATAAAATTAATGTCAAATTAGACAACAAGGAAAGTCATACCATTTGTTTTGCTCCCTTCTCTGCTCATTCAATGAAAGAAGCACACAGCTTGTTATCTGCTGTAGTCGAGGATACTCGATCCCTGGACCTCACTGCAGAAGGCAATTTGCCATCAGATAAAAGGGAACATGGGTTTTTTTAGCTTACAGAAATTCCTGGTGAATTCTGGTCACGTCAGTAGGGATTTCTCTCCCGAATGGGTATTTTTTTAATGTGCATAATTTTTCCTTTTCCTGTGTTATGGCTCTACCCTTCTGTTTTTATAACCTGCAGGAAGCATATTTCAAAAATATTTATTAGCTTATTAAATCAAATTACCCTTGCTCCTGCTGGACCCAGTTTTATAGATTGCCCACAAAAAATCAAAGAGCCTGTGCTGCAGCGACAATTTGTAGTGATGGCAGAGAAAACTAGTTCTTAATCTTTTTAATTAGCAATTGCAAATACTTCAGTTTACTAAATCAGAAACTATTGGCAAGAATTGCTCTGTCTGTTCAAGTTCTGTGGCTCAAGACTGAAAAGGTAAGCAGTCTCAGGGAAGATTAGCCAAAATTTATATGTGTCGAAAGCTCCTAGCAAAAATGGCCAACAATATTGACCTGTAAATACTTGTAACCGTGCTTTAAATTTATGAAGTCATTCAGATAAATGAGAGAATTTCATATTTCTCTTTCTGCTGTTTCTTGTCTGTCTGTGCACTCAATGAGTTTGGATATGGAGAAATGCACCTCTTGAGCTGCCTGCCACAATGTACAAGGACAGAGTTCAACTTGTTGCGTGGTCAGCTGCCTACAACCCCACCTACCCTCACAGGGTAGTTGAACTATCACACTGTGGATTTATTTCACCGCTACTGAACGCTTTTGTCATATTAGTTAAATCAACATTTAGACGCCTTTTTTTGTAGTTCAGATGAGTCCAAAATACAATAGGAGATATATTTGCACTGCATTTATTTTTGAATGAACATTTCTATGCTGGAGAACGCAGAAAAAATATGCAGTAAGTCTGGGAAGACACCTTAAGTCCTCAAGGTGCTGTTTAACTTTTTATGTATACTGTTTGTGTCTATATATGTATACACACATGCACACACTAATATGAGACCAAATGATTTCCGTGAGTCCATCACAATAGCAGTAAGAAAGGCGAATTTGCTAGCACTGCAAATTTTACACTCAAATTCAGTGTTCCCAAACTGTCTGGGAGCACGGTTCCTGAACGCTGGACTTCTGTTGAGCTGATTACAAGCAGGCTCGCCAGTTGCAAAATTAGGACTGATTTTAAAAAATGCTTACACCTGCACCCACTTGGAATTTGGAAGAAATGAGATGTAGGTATACAAGTTGTATTTATCTCCAGATTTTAACCAAGAAGATTGGGGTTGGGTATCCTCCTGGTTTTTTGCATTTTCCCACTATTTAATTTTTGTATTATGAATTCAGATGTTGTGTGTTTTCCCTGGAAGCATCCCTTGGTGCTCAAGAAACAAAGTTGGTTAGATTAAGAGTTCTGCAAAGTTTTGAAAACTGAAAGTTTGAGGCTTCGAAGAAAGACCTGCTTCCTCCTTTTAATTTTCCTCAGCCTTTCTGTAAATGCATTTCAGTATTTAGCTGCTTTATAAATCAATCTTAGGTGACACTCTTGATTTGAAAACCCATCAGCTTAATAAAGAGCAGATACACATCCTTTCTTTCTTCAGGCCTTGCAACAGGCCACCCTGTGCCACCAGCCAGTGCACTCGGCCAAGCTGGCTGCACAGCCAGCCCCTGCAAAGCTGCTTAGAGCTGGAACCTGCTTGTCCCACCAAAAAAAGATTACATCAGATCTGCTAGTATAAAATTTTATTCTGAATAAAACATCAGAAGAGAAAGGGCTAAATCCTCGGGTGGATTAACCCAGCCAGCTTGGTGTCCTGTGCTGGGGTACATGTGCTTGTGGAAGCCTTAGCACACCGGAGTGACAGCGGGGAGGGCGGCAAAAGCCCCCAAGGACACCCCTGGGGTAAACGACAGAGAGAGGAAAAGAACTGCAGGTATTCAGGGTTATCCATGATGCTTTCCTGCATCCCTGTCCTTCCCGTGTACGAGCGGTTTGCTCATGTGACAGGCGCCTGGGGAGCAGGGGGAGGTTCCCCCCAACTCCCAGGGTTGGAAGGTGGGTGCAACCAGCGCAGGAAGCGAAATTAAATCTGACACCAGGCAGTCTGGTGTTACAGCCCTCTGCATTCCTATCGATCCGAAGGCTTAGTCTGCATTCTGGGTTTATCAGCCAGTGGCATCACAACTGCCATCTCTCCTCTCTCATCCTCCTAACCTGGAAAACACTTCTGAGGGTGCTGAGAGACAGTTATCAAAGATCCACTGCCTAAGAAAAGAACAACAAGCCTCAGAAGAAACAGCTGCCTGGCACCTTTGAAGAAAGTTTCCTGACACTTCTTCTATTTAATTAAAAAAAAAAAAAAAAAAAAAAAA
>VWYH01007275.1:927197-1153905 GCA_013399365.1 Pampusana beccarii
AAAAAAAAAAAAAAAAAAAAAAAAGAAACCAACCTCAATATATACATGACGTTTCACCTTGCAGATCATTTCAGAACTGCTTCTGACAGTGGTGGATTATAATGAACCTCTTATCAAGACGTTGCCAGCTTGAGACAGACAATGTGTGTATGTATACGTGCAGATACCAGTCTTGTTAACATCAGAGAGTGAAAGGGATGGTGTGCGGGAAGATTTATTGCAGGGAATTATCCACATTCACAAAACAAAGCAAAACAACCCTGCATCTTTTGCACAGAGTTTTTTGCTTCTAATCGGCTCGTAAACTGGGAGCACTGACCTAGGGAGTAGGGTTGATGAAAGGGTGATCTGCCTGGATTTTGCTCCATTTGATTTAATTATTCCTTTTCTATAGCTGTCACACAAAAAACTATTTCAAGGAATAAAATAAAAAACATCCCCCCACCAAAAGAACAGTAGAATAAATGCCAGAAGACTGTGTCAAAACAGGCCGAGTAGGAGCTTTCACTTTCCTGGGTTACTATTGTAGCTTTAAGGCAGCATAAACATATCTCCATAAGGGGAGAGAGGGTTTAAACAACGGTATTGCATTTGGGCAAAACTATAAATTGTCCCTTACATCTTCATACAGCATATTGAGGTGAAAGTATCTGGGCCACAGAGCTCGACTGTGACGTTACTGAGGCTGGCATTCCACAGCAGAAGGCATGGAACCACAGCTGCCATAGAATCATAGAATAGTTTGGGTTGGAAGAAACCTTCAAAGGCCATCTAGTCCAACCCCCTGCAATGAGCAGGGAAGTGTTCACCTAGATCAGGTTGCTCAGAGCCCCGTCCAGCCTCTCTGGGCAACCTATTTCAGTGTATCACCGCTCTCATTGTAAAAAATTTCCTCTTCACGTCTAGCCTGAAACTCCCCTCCTTTAATTTAAAACCATTACCCCTTGACCTTTAGCAACAGGCCCTGCTAAAACGTCTGCCCCCAAAAATAAAGACAAAAGGCACATGCATCGCCATGGGAAAGCCATGACTCCCATGGACACCATTTCACCAACGTGGGAGCACGGCAATAGGACACAAGAGCTGCTGACCCCTCTGGGAGCAGGCATGGTACATGAATGACAGACACAAACCATTTGGGGCTGGTTTCCTAAATGCCAAAAGTTTGGTAGAACAGAAGTGCCGTGACACCCAAGGGGTGTGAGGTGCCACCCCCAGCTCCTCAGAGTGTCCCCCACCACCAGGCAGGTGCAGAATGCACAGACCGTTAGAGCTGACATTCCTGTTGCAAATTGCTGAAAGTAGACCACATTATTAACCAATATTAATGTAAACAATCTAGAAGGAATTCGAAAGGGATGGTAAAAGGATGTGAAGCAGATACTTTGATACCACATTTTGTTTAACTCTGGAATTTTCAAATTTATCATGACAGGTAGTAGTTTCAAAACATCGTATGTATTAGTTCAGAAATAATCTTAGAACCTCAGTAAAACTCTTGAAGGGCACAGCTGCACCAGTCATTTCATAGTCAGTATCCATCAAGAAAAACGTTTTTAACCACAAGCACTATATTTACCACCTATTCAGAATATGTGTAGTCATTAACACGTGAATACAAAGAAATTATTGCCATCGTATTTTCAAAATAGGGAATGGGGGAGTAAATATTCACCACAACTCCCTTGTATCTGTGTTACTACAGATACCTAGGCATTCGATTGGTTTGTTGCTGTTTGGGGTAGCTGTGCTTTAAAGTTTACAGTGGAATGATTGATGATTGAGTGGTAAGAAGGGCATTACTACTGTTATTATTCCTGATACTAACTCTTATTAACGAGAATTGCCTACGAAATAAGGTAAATCCCAGATATTTTCTGTGAATGTCACAGCTGGGGGATGGGTTCAGATAATACGAAAAACCAAACTATCTATGGATCAGTGAGGTTTTACCTAGCTGAAAGTAAGCTCCTTAGTTCAACTGTAATATTTATGATAGGCTTAATCCAGTAAACAGATAAACTGGTATAAGCATGGAAGACCACACAACTGCATGTAGGCAATAAAGACCACACACGTACCTCTTTTCAGGCTCAGGGCATTAAGAAAATAAGGATGTGCCAAAAGAAAAAAAAAAAGTAGACTATTAGACTGAACAAATAAATAGTGGTCATTAGACTTGAATAATGGACCACGAATCCAAACAAATAGTCAAACTTACCAGGCAAAAGCTTCCACAGTTTATTTTAGCATTGCTTTAACATCATTTTTGTGCTAACATAATGGGTGAAATCGTAATTCCTTTCCAATCTATAGAAGGTTTTCTCATTGATTTCTTTGGGGCAAGAATTTGACCCCATGATTTATAGCATACAAGATCTATAGCAGCTCTTAAAACCCTTATGTGAATCTACTCCAAAGTCGAATAAATACAACCCAAGTAGTAAAACACAAGAAACACAACTAAGGAAGACAAGTCCATGTTAAATACACAAACTCCAAGGAAAAAAGGTCTTGCTTTAAGCTTAATTTAAATGATTGAGGGAGACCCATGCAGGTATTGGAAAGCTCAGATTTTCCTTTCTAAATTTTTCTGTTAGAAATACAGGGCTAAATCTTGTAGGTATGAAAGGTGCTAACTGGCTTAAATAGCACAAGTTTACTTCGGAAATCAAGACAAAACATTCTTCTGAATTCCATGTTGGAGTAAAATGGTTTTAAACCTCTGGTCCTTGAGCTCTGTAGGGTTAGTGAGAGATAACTGAGAAAAGTAAATCAATTATGAGAGAGCTTAGAATCTCCTGTTAAGAAGCCTGTGCCTGTACAGGGACTTTCTCCAAAGGTAAACAAACTGAAAAAGAAGTTGCAAAGCGTTGAAATAGTTTAAACATGGAAAAACACAGGACAATCCTATAGCTTTTTACTCAGCCATATTGCATAATACCAATCACAATTTCTGGCCTCATCATTTACATGTAGCACAGGCAGTGATATCCTAGGACATGTAAAATCCTACTGTTATTGCACTATTCCACATGTCTAATTAAACCTTATCTACCTAAAGTGCTTCAACATTACTGGATATATGTAAGTGAGCAACTTGATATTTGCATAGAGCTTTGTATATTCAAAAAAGCTTTGTGTACCACAATGAAGTAAGCTTCACAAATACCATGCATGGAAAGCCAAGTCATCATGAATCCCACTTTTACAGGTGAGGAAAGTGAAGCAAAGACTTAGATGCTCATGGCTATGCAGATATTTGTAAAAGACAACAGAAGTTGCAGATCCGTAATGCAGCATAATTCATGCCAGCTGTCATCCCTCCTTTTAGCAGAAAACTGTCACACACAATAGTGCAGCAGCATGTATTTTACCCAGGCATGCAAAGGGGCAGAGAAGCGTCACACTGAAACTCTGCATGGTTTAGATGACCACATACAGCAGCAATAAAAACTTTTCAAGTGTAGTACCTGCTGCAATTGTGTAAAGACAAATCAGGTTCTATATTTTTTAATTAACCAGTGATTTCTCGTACCTCACCTTTGGGTTCAGCTCAGCCAAACCTGGTACCAAGCCATGTTTTCAGTGCTGGTGGTCAGCTTTTCCTCACATGTAGTTAGATATCATGAATTCTCAGGAAGGGTATTCCAAACCAGACACATAGGAACCTTGGTAGGCTTAAAATATTACTTTCCCGATAAAAAATGCATTTGGAGACTATCCTTACAGTTACCTACTAACGATCAGAGAAACCTTGTGAAGTGAAAATGAAAAAATTAACTTTCCTAACTGAATAATATTAACTTTCCCAATCCAAGTATTAACAATTTGCTCTTAGGTAATACCTTCCACAGCATAGCCAGCTCTCGTTATGTGATTATGTGTTGCAAGATAATTGGGCCTTTGCTTTTTTCAAGGATTCTTATTACTTTACCCTGTTCTTCTATTGCATTAAAATGCTATTCTCATTCTCCAAAATGGCTGCCACCTCAAAAAGTGCCAGTGAGGCAGAAACCATGACTTGGCTTCGCTGCACAGGCCACTTTGCCCTTGCAACCATTGTGAAGGGAAGCGACAATGTCCTTCATAAAGAGTATTTATTATTCATGCTACAGTAGTGCCTGGAGGGCCCCTCAGCAGCTAGGGTTCAGGTTGTAGCTGGCACTCTACGCCCATGTAAATAAGACATAGATCTCTGTTTAGCACACAAGCGTGTAGTTAAATACAACAGATGAGCAAAATGGGTGGTAACGACACAATCTTTTGGCTCCTCGGGTTGCTTGCTCATCCCAGCACACCTTAGCTCAGTTATTTTGCAGGGCGTCTGGTGAGCTGGGAAGGAGGGAAGAGGGCTTCAGGTTGAAAGACTGACATGAGGAAGGGCCAGCAGACTCTGCAGGCTATTATTTGGGGCTCCTCCTGGCATGAGAAACCAAGGTGGAGTCTTTGCTAAGGGCCTTTGTTAAGGAGGAAAGTTAATGATAAAAGCAATGTGAGTAGGCATCCTGGGCCAAGTGGCTTGCCCTCAGGCTGCGATGGAAACAGGAAAATAACCCTAGAAGCACAAGGCCATGTTGGCCTCTGGTGTTTAAAGACAGATGGACAAAGAGCAGGGAAACACCAGCTCCTTGAGCACTGCAGAACAGGAGAGGCGATGCAGGCTTGCTGAGAAAATTGAGGTTTCTCTGCATGTGCACGTGTACATCTGAGAGTACTTAATGTGAATTACTGGCACCCTACACAGAAAAACAGGTTGCAAAAGCAAAATTCAACGCCATGGGTTCTGGTCCTCTGATACCTCGAAGTAAGCACCTCACATAAGTAACCACCTTTGTTTAAGCAGCTCAGTTCCATATTAAAATCAATGATGTTATTTGCTCCAACTCCTACAGGACAATGCTCTGGAGCCTCTCTCCAGGATGGCTGGGAAGTCTTTGCTAAATTTCATCTGCATCCAGTTAGCATCCTTTTATCCTCACAGCAGCACCGTCCTTCACCTCTTCTTCTCATTGCTGAGCACTATATCTTTATAGACAAAAAACAGCTTAAATTTTATTTTCCTAGATTGAACAAGCCCAGATCTTCCAATCACCTCCTGGGAGATAAACTCCTTATTTTCCCTGGTCTCCCAAGTAGCCTGTCTCTGTTCCAGTCTGAGTTTAATTTTTGCCAGTGGAGATGACCAGAATCAGACAAAGCCTCCTAAATAGGAGCCCAGTGGACTAATACTCACCTTTTCCCCCTCTTTGCTGAAAACCATCCATCTGTTACATCTTTGCACTTTTTGCCTTTTTTTTTTCCTCCGGTCACATCACTTCAGAGGTTCACTGACATTCCATGATTGACAAATAGGCCAGACTTGTCTTTCTCCTTCTCTGTCATTTACAATTGATGGATTTCCGTTTTAACATAAATTCTTACCAGCCCCTAAGTGATTGCCCATGCCATTACATTCTATCACTCAGTTCCTCAAGATCTCATCTCGTGTTGCTGAACGTTATTGCATTAATCCCTTTTATTAAGGATGCATCCCAAATTTATCATCAGTGAAGGAGGAGTACTACTTTTTAAAGTTATGAGATGACTACACACACAGGTGGATGGCTTAAAAAAAAGAAAAAAAAAAGGAGAGGTCACAAGTACAGTGTAAAAGGTCATTTGACTATCCATTTTTCAGCCTTGTAACGTAAGTCTGACTGTACCAGCTCTTATTTTTTAGTGTGTTTGGTGACATTGCTTCCCTCTGAAGTACATAAACCCCTTTACCATGCTCAGGAAATTATTCTTGCATCAGTTCTGAGAGATCATCCTCCCCATCTCCCCCTCATGTGGAAGAAAGAGAGGCAGAGAGACGTTAAACATCTTGGTCGAGGTTTCCTGGGCAGCTCCAGGCAAAGTTTACTAATGTCGGAAGAGTCTCCTTTCTCTGAAGGGACCCTTATTCCAAATCTGGCCCACTGCAAGCTGATGTACTCCCCACCACCCTCTCTTCACCAAACCTCTATTCAGTTTGGACTCTCAATTAATCATGAGAGATACCTGGGCTTGAAAGAGTAGATGAGAAGCAAATTGCCAAGTGTCCTTCAGCATGGTGGAGGAGGAGGGTGCAAATATTGTGGCAGATTCAAAGGAACAGTTTGAAAGCGGCTGGAGAGCTTTGCAGAAAGACCCATACACTGCACACACACAGGGCAGCTGCATAGAGGGTGCCACGTGCAATATTAATTATAGGCATGTTATAGAAGACAATATTCAAGATTTCCAGTGCAAAGCTCTCAGGATAGGATCAGCTAGTAAGACTATTTCACACTGCCCTGCACACCTCCATAAGAACTTGGTTTAACATTATAAGGCTCCAAGTCTGTCAAGTTGTGACAATCTGTATGAGTGAGGTTTTGCATATTTTGCTGAAATATGCATTGGGAAAAAAACAACAACAACAACAAACAAACAAACAAACAAACCCACAAACAACAGAAAACCAAACTCTTCATTGCAAGCCATGGAGATTTCAAAGTCTGCCTTGAAAGATGAATAATAAAAGTAAAGGAGTGTCCCTAAACCAAATCAAACTTGGCAGGGCTAAGTTACCTTGTGAAATTAATTTTTAGCATCTTCTCTCCAGTGGTCTGCCTCAGCTGTCTCCCTCTGTGCACAGTTAATGATCTTGTTGAGCAGATAACCAATCTCTGGTTGATTTACAAGGCCTTTTATTGTCTGAACTGTCTATATTTTTTAATAGAGTTTCATTTGATATTGCAGTAAAACAAGGTTCATTTTATGTATTTAATGAGAAAGTGAAAACAAGACAATAAAGATACTAAATGACAAATTTGCTGAACTTTTCCACACAGGATGAAATATCCAACATGCCAAATATACGCAAGGCAAATGCACAGGCTCCTTACACTAAGTCTTATGCTTAACAAAAATGAAAATAGCTTGCTTAACACCGCTTTCATGTCGTGAATTGTTGATATGTTTATCCCAACTACATTAGAAGGATTTGTTTCATCTCTGTTTATAAGCAAACAACAATATATACATACCTTAGCAGGGTAGCACGAAGGTTTTAATTGTGCTTTGCTCCAAGAGCCCTACCTGACGGCGGCACAAAGTGTTGATATTTGAACTGATGTAACTCAACACAATATACACCGCGCCAGGGAAGCACAGACTGGTAGGAAGGTATTTTAAAGTGATTGATTATGCACTGCGCAAGCACAAATGAAGCCAGTGCATAGGGAGCACACGTATTCTCAGTCACAGCTAAGTCAGGATTTCCACTAGTGTAAAATAAAACACACAGGAGCCTGAGGAAAGGCTTAGTTATTTGTTACTAGCTCCAGAGTAACGCACCTGAGAAAGTGTTATCAAGGAAAGAAAGAGTGCATCGGTTACTGGTTTTTCATTGCCCTCCCCTTGGATGGAAGCGGCCCCAGAGGTACAAGGCAAGACGAGGCACAGCCTCAGGTCACCATCAGCCCATAGGACCCAGAGCTGGAGCTCACCCTTCTTGGCAGCAACATCTGCTTACCGGGGGGCTCCAGGGCTCACTCTCGTGTGCTGCCCCAATCCCACCCAGGCTCTCTGGCACCTTTAATACGAGTAACACACCAAACACCACGCACCAAGCACACCAGGCTCTGAACAAGCGCCTAATACAAGTTTCTAACCACGAGAGGCACAGCCAGGGTGGGGGTGCTGCAAGCAAGCTGGTAAGGCTTTCAAGGCAGGGAACATGCAGCCAGCTTTTTCTCCCTGTCACCTCTACATTTTTTAAGCCGCTGCACACTGTTGTTGCCTTATGGTGATTATTTTCACTGCCAGAAGCGTCTTTTGAGTATTAGCAGCCATTCATCCCGTTGCATTGGCCAGCTTAGTCGGGGTAGGCTGTTCTGATTCCCAACCTCTGTCCTCTGCTCCTTCCCCCCGCCTCCCACCCCATGAAGTTTAAGGGATGTACCAAATGTATAGTGTTTCTACATCTGAATGAGGCGTATAAAAGCTACTTGGTCAGATCTGGTTAATTGGGGGGACTTGTGGTTTAGCGGTTAGGAACAGGCCTAATCAGGGATAGAGAAGGAAGGAGGGGAGGGAGAGGGGGGTTCTTTTTTTATGAAAATGTGGACCTCCCTACAGTAATTCCCCTTCAGCTGCTGCCTCACAGATGGACCTTTTAATTGAATTTTCTTACAGGCCTCAGGGAGGGAGTTCATTTCAGGTCAGGTGAGGCAATTGAAGTGAATCTAATAGCTCTAGTTTCTTTTCATTGGGAGCAGAGGGAAGTGTGTTGTTTTGTTGTTTTTTTTTTTTTCCTATCCCCCTGCTTTCAGTTCAGCCAAAAAGTTTCAATTAAAAATTGAAACACACACATGGTGATTTCCAAGGATTTGTTGTCTTCATTTTGCCACAAGTGGCAGCAAGGTCAGCAATGGGAGAAATCTGAAGCAGTTTGTATCCTGTTCCAATTTTGTTCCCTACACAAGGAGAAATGCAACGTGTGAAAAGTTCACAAAAATGGCACGAAAGCACCCTCTTACCTTGTGCTGGCAAATGTAAGAAATATCTTCCAGATCTAGAAACGTGTTGCGGATGAGTTACAAATTATTAATCCCCATAGCATTTCTTTTTACTACCATGATACTTTTCAGGCACAGGAGTCTTTCCCTCAATGGCTTTGTATTTAAACTAGCAAAAAATAAAAGGAAGCCACCCCAAATAAAGCCCTCTTGAGCACAACTTGCTATGTCCACATTAGATAAGAAAGGCTGGGCTTAAAAATCAAGTGACGTGAGTGTAGATTATATCACCAAAAAGTCCTTACCATGTTTATTTTCTTTCTTGCAAAGATTTCCAGAGCTAAGTAAGCCATGCCAGCAAAAGCATATTTATTCTGGTATAACATGTCTACCTTAGGGTGTTTCCATGGAGCAACGCTGCCGAATTTTCTAGTGTGGGCCATGCCTTTAGCACATCAGACCATCAAGGGTACAGCTTCTTCTAGCCCAGGGCAGGCACAACTCCACTTGGAGGCCTGGGCAAAGGAAAACCATTAGGTACGTGGTACAGGTTGACCTTGTCCTCTGGGAACGTTGCCACCGGCAGCAGCAGAGCCAGGATGTCTCCCCGGGAGCTTTTCCAGCAAAGCAGGCAGGAATTTCTCAGGAGGACATCTGGTCACCTACAGCCAGGGCAGGCAGAAAGCAGGTTGCCACTCCAGGTCAATCACAGTGAAGGACAAAGGACTTAATAAGGAGAAGGGAACCAAGATCCCCTGCAGCTGCCAGGGCAGAGCCTGGAAGGTCCCAGGTGGCTCACAGGGAGGGTAAGATGGACCTGTTGTGGTCAGAAAGGTCTGTTCAAGCAGCAACGCTTTCATTCGGCTGAAAGCCTCTTTTGGTGCACCATGACCCTCAACCTCATATATGTTTCATTAGCCAGCATCCAAGGTGTTTTGATCTCCCATCACCGCAGTGTCAGACAGGGGTTGGAAGGGCTGCTGGCCTTTTGGGGTGAAAAGCAGCTTCCTGATGCCACTCAGGCAAACACAACTTGAGCCAAGCATGGCACATGGGACTGAATAGCTGTCCTGGACCCTGAACCAGCCCCAAAACTGAGCACAGTTGCTCCTAAGAGGAGACCACGCTGCCTGCAGCTGTGTTGCTGTTACGATGGTTTCTCCCTCCTTCAGTTCAACTTCAGACCTCTGTGGAGTGATGAATCACCTGCCAATCTTTAGGGCTCCACATGGAGCCTCCGATCAAACTGCTGCCACCAGCCTTAAAGTCTCTGTACAAGAGTTTGCACCTTCACTGAAAATCCAAGGGGATCAACACACTTGGAAATCTTGGACACTACCTCTTTAAGGATCGTTCTGATGAAAAGAAGACATCAATGTCTTGTTTTGTTGCTTTCAACCTAATACAAACAAGGAAATCCAGAAATGCCGCTGGTTTCTCATGTATGAGAGAGAGTTGAGCCCAGGCAAGCACCGAGACAAACCATCCCATCCCGTTACCTTACATACACACCGTGGCTAGCATAGCTTCTGTGAAATGCCTCATCTAAAGATTTGCGAAATAACAGTACACCTAGCAGAGGGATGAGGAAAGGAAGACAGTGCAGAGCAGAGGGCTAAAAGCTGGTACGAATGGCAAGAAGGTACCACAAATGTGAATCATGTTTGCTGATACAGTCGTTTCAGGTCATCAGTTTCTAAGAAAAAGCAGAGCACTCCCAAAACAGCATATGGAGATGCTTATTCAGAGAGTCTTGGAGAAGGCCACAACAAAACAAACAGAAAGACACCTGCCATACAATGCACATTGACTAGATCACTTCATGGCTTCATCTCATTTCTATCGAATAGCTTTGGACAAAATTTATAAATTTTTTTTTAAAAATCACATCTTCTGTCAATATATTAATAAGTTTCAGTATTTCATATTGCAATGATACGTCTTTTGAAATTCAAATTCATTTAATTTTAAATTTTGATCAAATGCTACAGCCACAATGAAACTATCTTGAAACTTTTTCAGGAGGAAGAGGAAAGAGAAGATCTTACTTGGCAGGGTTCTACGTGCAAATATCTGTGTCTGTGTAAAGCAAACAACAAATGTCTGTATCTGTGTAAAGCCAGGTTATAATAAAGAACCTCCTTTTGCTGTTGGGTCCTTTGTCTTAAACCACTCTGGGTGTTATAAGAAAAGTACACCTAGCATGTGGTGTACTTCCCTGCTGGCATTCCCAGCAGCATCTCATTCATATCCTTCTTTCTTCTTTTTCTTTTTTTTTAGAGACCCAGCAATGTACATGACAGCAGCTTGGTCAGTGGGGCCTGGGCACAGATTAAATTTGGGGAGAGAGTCAGACAGAAGCCTTGGGACTTCCTTATTACTATTCCCTTTATATAGCCCTATTTAGAGGCCCCCAGTGGAAACAAAGGTAGCAAGCCACTGCATCCCTGCTGCCTGGAAAAAGGAGGGGTGGTTTAATCAACCATCCGTGTTGCACTGTAGCAGAAGGGGCAAAAAAAGCGCACATTTAGGACCAGATGCTTCTCCTTTAGATGAAAGGATGATTAAAGCTCTTGTGCTGAAAACTGCAGCGATGCCAGCACCATAAATACAGCAGTGCATGTCTGACCCTGCCCTTTCACGAGCACGGAGCAGACGCTGTGGCTGTGGCGAGGGTGCGCAGAGTTAAGAGGGGGAAAAACAGCAGCTGCTAACATGCAGCTAAAAAGCTCAGCCCACAGAGGAAAATGTAAATGCTGCACTTGCTCCTCTGAGGAAACTCGCTTTAGTTTCAGAGCACACCACAGGTGCCCTAAAACTTTTCTGATCAGAAAGAAAGGGCTCTGACTAAATCCCTGTGTGGGGTTGACTATGGGCAACATATCTGTTTTTGTCCTGAGACACCCATGTTTCCATGCATAACCAGAAAGATTTATTTCAAAAGAAAGGAAAAATTCAGAAAAAGCATTGCCCATTACAAATGATTGGCTGAATGTTATAGAACAGCTGCCTCTGCAGTGTAGAACATGTGCAGGATGCAGTGTTGAGGAGCTATCATAGCTCTCGCTGCAAGAGCTTGTTTTTACTTTAGCACCCCTTCAGCACCCATAGGTGTATGCAGAAGGCTTTAACATACTGAATTAGAAGTGCCCACTGGACAAACAACACGTATTCATTCTCTAATAAAACATTATGTTGAGATATTATACTTTTAACTTTATATGCCAAAGGGGTTCTTGATGCCTGGGCAGCTTTAAAAAACAACACAAAACAAACAGCAACAAAAAAAACAGCTTGACAATTAAGATGCAATTTCAGTCTTAAAAGCAAACAAAACACGAACTTGATTTTCCTCATTTTCTTTTCTATTGCTAAGCATCTACACTCATAAAACTGGCTGGTAGAGATATAGAGGATTAAGTCTTCATGTGTGAGACATCTCACATCTTCCTAGATCTTGAGCAACTATGATATATAAGCTGTCTCAAGCAAAGGGCAGTTGCAGCAGTTTTTCAAAGCAGAAAGAGTTCATAGAGGCAAAGCAGAAGGCAAAACTGTTTCCAGGCATTGCAGTCCAGACATAAATGAGAGTACACGATGTGACATGCACCGTTCAGAGACTAATATACCAGCTTGCTCAGGCCAAAAACTTTAAACGCTTCTGTCAAATTAATTTCCCACATAATAATCTCGCAGAGATGCAAAGAACTAATTATAGGAAGCACCTAATAATGGAAAACATAAGCTTCAAAACTGCTAATAGACAGAAGGCAAGGAGCTAGGAGACTGAATCTTTTGCATCAGGCATTTCTTTTCTTTTGAAATTTCAGCGTGTCAGGATGAGAAAAATGGGTACAGTTTCCCTTTACATGACAGGAACAATAATTGAGTAGGATTATATGTCATCCATGAAAATACTATATTTATGCCTCGTTGTAATCCATTCATTGGTTTATGGATCCGAAGTCCCACGGGTAGGGTCACAAATCCACATAATGTCCCCAAGTAGTGGATTTTGCATTTGGATCTGTGATGTAGCTGGCGGACACAGAAAATGACATGCAGCCAGACAGCTCCCAGGAGAGCGCACGGCCGGGGATGCCGAACACGGCGGATGGTCCCCAGCTCAGGTGGGAAACACAGCCTCTGGCTCCCAGTCCACCCACTGCAGGGGTGCTCTGACCTACGGACCCTTTTCTCCCCACCTATCAGATATTTTACACATCTACCACCTACAAACATCAGAGGCGGCTATTTGTACGTCATTTGGAACCATTTCTTCTTTTGCCTAAAGGTGGCAGAAGCCCAAGCCTAATTTTATCTGTTGGGTTATCATTACAGCCAAATCTCATAAATCTGAGACCCGACATTATTTCTTTTTTCATACATTAGGAGTAATGCTTAAGTAGCACGATATCATGTGATAACTCTCGTGGTAGAAGATTTCCTGTGTGGCTTTGTACAAGATCTATACTTCAACTTCCCCCTGGAAGTTGAGGGGTTTTGTTTTTTCCTGGCGATGCTTTCCTTACTTAGCCTTTTAGATTGTACATTTCCTGAGACAAAGACCATTTTTCATGTCTGAACCAGACTCAGCTAAGCTCCAGTCTTGGGTGAAGTTTTCAGGCAATCTTGTAAGAGCAATTAAAAAAAAGAAAAGTGGATGACAAGATTTTATAGCCACTGCTTATATAGATTACATTTGTCTGCTGGTAGGGGGAGGTGCACTTTGGTAAAAAGCTTTCCTCATAAATCATTAATTAGGTATTTACAAAGATCTCAGCTGTCAAACCCTTGAAGCTTCTCAGTCTTTAATGAAGATAGGAGGCGCAGCTAAAAAAGTTGTCACATTTTCTTAGACGTGCATCTCAAACAAAGATATTGAGTGTTGGTCCGTAGTTGGAAGTTATAGCAAAGTAATAAAACTCTTTATCCAATGTGCCAGCTTGATTTTTTTATATAAACACATGTCCTATGCTGCAGTTACACAGCTGACTGTGAGTAGCCTATAATATGAAATCCAGCAATATCTATTGCGCTACAACTAAACCAACCCAAATAGAAAGCAACAGCCCAGTACAGTATCATTCAGAAGTGTTTATGCCCAAAGCATATCTTCACATCAAAACCCCTCCACTGGTAATAGTTATACAATAATGCTCCCGTCATAGGCAGCAGTATTTCTGCAAACCACCAGCGCTGGGGCAGAAGCACCAAGGACCTACCTACAGCTATCGCTGCGGCCAACCAGCATGATGCAGCTGCACGGTTTGCAAGATGAAGATCTTCAAGGTTAGACTTAAAGGTAAAAAACAAACAGGTCATTTCACACCAGAATGTGTGTGTTATGTTGAATGTTATGTTATCTCAAAGCACATTAAAACTTGAGCAATGATTATTCCAGCTACATGGGTGCCACTACCAAGAAGGCTGTTACACCAATTCAAAGCATGGACTTAACCAGTGTCAGTAATAAAGCATGTAACCCTCTCCTGGCTGTCTTGGTTATCCCTTTTGTGTGTGATCATTGTATACCATATTTGACACCTGAGATCTTCATTTTTTGTTATTGCCCGAAGAACCCACAGAATAAGGCAGACATCATGCACTTTCAAAAGAAGAGTCAACACTGAAAATGACTGCCAAGTTCTGAGTGGAAGGATTAATGGGTAAGAAAAAAGGAACCAGAATTTGAACGGTGTCTTAACCTTCAATTTCCTGGCTTATTTACCTTACCTATTTATTCTTAAAACAAAATACTTGCAAGATTTTACTATGTAAGCGGATTGACAATACTGGAACTTGTATTCCTAGTATATATGGCTCTTACTACACCCTTTTGTTTCACTTGGGTCACTCAGTAGTTAACACACAACCTATTTCAGCCACTACGAAACTTGAAGAATAGAACCTTTCAAAGGAGTCTTTTGACCTCAGCAACAGCTAAGCACTTACACAGCAGTATCAGTGAAGCAAAGGTGCAGGTGCTGGTCTCAGAGTGGTACTTACAAGGAAGATCTCCACACTGCAAGATGTCCGGCCACATCCAGCGTGCCTTGTGCACAGAGCATCTCCTTAAAGGACCAAGGAAGACGTGAAGCAAGCCCATTCTAGGAGGAGGACCTTTTGTGAAAACACAGAAGTTCATTATTAGAATTGTATTGGATGTTTTCTCCCAGTTACATCCATGCTGCACCTGCTAAGCAGATCAATAAAGGACAGCAGTCTCTCAGGCACCAACCCACCTTCCATAATGGTTACATCTGCCTAGCAAAGCAAGTGGAAGAAATGTTGGAAATCATACTTTAGAGCTGGGGAAATTTTCTGTACTGCCTTGACCTTGTGGGCCATCTATGTTTAAAAAACATTTTGTAAAGGTTTTATGAAAAGCTATAAGCATAAGTGCTGTGCACCACGGAGACTGAAAAAAAAAAGTGGTCTTTCAGGCCTTTCAGGCTCTTGAGAAGGTGTTTGGACCTATGTATGATAATATGTGTCTCAACTAATGCCTACAAAGCTATCCTGGGCACTGGGGACAGAGGTGTGAATAACTCAGGTGTGGGTCTGAAGAAGCCACATCCTCACCCCCAGCTTTCTCCCAGGTACCACCACAGCTTCATCATCCCCACCCCAGACACCAAACTTCATGTGTCCTCCCCACCAGGTCCTGGGGGTTTCACCCCCTACCTAGGTGGGTGCACCTGGCAAGGAGCCAGCACTGCAAGGGTTAAAAAGTGGACTTTTCCACCCAGAAGGCTGCACTGACTCCTTTGAAGACAAATCCCTCCTAGTTTTGAGGATTACAGAACAAACACATTGTAATGGCTCCGTAGGAACCTGGCCCATGGGGTCACCCTGACTTTAGTTTGTGCATTATATCCCAAGTGACAAAAATCGAAGCACATTAAATGCTTCATGAATGTGAAATGTCCGGAGTTTTAATCTTGGGAGCTTTGCGGTCTTACAGCTTGTGTTGAATGCACTCAAGTCCACAATGCAGACTGATTAGGGAGGAGCTGGCTTCAGCTGGCACACTTGCACGAAGAAAATTCAGATAGTCTCAGACTTAGGGCAGTATTTGCTCAGTGTGCATTGGGGTGGGGTTTATCTGGCTTTATGCATTATAGTAGAACACATCCAATAAAGACATACATAATTTATGCAGAAAAATTCTCTTCTATTAAAAGAAATTCTTAAAAAACTAGGTTGGTCTAATAAGACACTTACAGACCATTCATAGCTGAATGACACCAAGTAAATACACAATTTCACTGCATTTGCCTCCAGGTGAGAAAGATATTAATGGAATTTACTAGCAAGGAGAATAAGTTAAAAACTTAATCAGAGTTCTTTCAAGACTGCCACATGAAAAATCATCTTAAAGCAACTCTGTCCTCTTGATTGGAGGAAAAAAAAAAAATGCAAGCCTTCCCTTTACTCTCCACCCATTAATTTAGGCAGTGGAAGTAGAATTTCTGCAGCCTCCCTCGCCCTCAGCTCTGCCACACTCTGTTTCTTTCTTATGCAAGCTAGCAGAGCTTTGTGTCAACTTGAGACTGCCTGACTTTGATAGGTAAATTCTGGCTCATTTTATCTACTGCTCAGCATACTCTGCATTGGTTGTATTTTCCACAAGACATTTTGGTCAAGATTTTTCTTTTTTTACCACAAGAATTTCCATTCCTGGCAGAGACAGAGACTCCAGTAACATTTACTGAAGGATGGGGAAGAAAAGGAATATAACAGGATTGAAATGCTGCCATTTATTTATGGAAGACTTAATAGGTGGAAAATACTGGCAGTTTCACAGACACACAAACATATATCACAGTATTTGGCTGTCTGCTTTGGGGGTTGTGTGGCATTTATTAATTTTTTTAATAGATTTGTTCATTAAATGATTGTGATTTTTAATTGTTTTATTTGCATTTAGTTACTTATCCCCTAGGGAATAATATAATACGCTGTGTTCTCTCATAAACATAAATGTTAGACACTTCAGAAGGAATAAGCATATATTCTGTTAAATTACGTCTAAAGAAACAATTTACAAAGTTACATTTCACTTTTCAGTGTGATACCAGAGCTCATCTTTTCTCCCACTGAACACACTTTTACATTAGACCATTTAGCATTTTAAAGGAACGTCCTGAATTTATTCTTCCTGGATTTACAGGGAAGTAAAAAAAAAACCAATAATTAAAAAAACCCCATATATATATATATAAAAAATAAATAAATGAATAAATAAATAAATAAATAAATAAAGTACTGCTCCCCAAGCTAAGGCCTTGCAAAATTGCACCACAATGGATATTTTCAGCCAATCTGACATCTTGCTACAACAATATCGTAACATAACCTTATCCCAGCGGGGATGGGAATGCACTGAAGTCTCTCTCACCACCAGAAGGATTCCCCCTCCTTGCCCTGATAATGAGTTTCAGTCCATCTACTCTCTTTCTTTCAAAGATCCTATGAAACAGCAACATTGCTCAAAAAAAAAAAAAAAAGGATAAATTGATGTCTTTATATCCCCATTTCTTGCACACCCGGTGGCACTGGCGCGACGCCCGTTGTGCTGGGGCTGTACAAACAGGGAGCGGCAGCAGCCCCTTGCCAGGCAGCTGCTGCCCGCTGGCTGAAGCTGAGGCTTTGCAAGTCGTACCTGGGTCTCAGGGCAGATCTCCCCTTTGAAACGATAGAGAAAAGCCCAAGCAAGCGACCGGAACTGAAAGCAGCACAGCCCACTTGAGCACTCAGGCCTGGCTTTGCTGCTTCCCGGGCCTCTGCTACCACCTTCACGTGGCACCACTCTGTGCTGGGAGTGACAGAGTTAGGTTAATGGTTGCGCTCCGTGATCTTTGAGGGCCTCTGCCAACCAAAATGACTTTATGATTTTATGATTTTCAAGCTGTCTTAGACCTACGTGCCGTATTGCTATGGCTGCTGTGCAACGTAACTGTACTTTGTATTACCTGAGCAATTCACGTTGGTTATTTCTAAAACTAGGGTAAGGAACTTGCCAGGCTTCCAGAGGTGCCGTGAGCTTTCAGTAAGCACAGATAAGCACTGAGGGCTGCTCCCTGTGCTGAACGGTGAGTACCCACCACACAGCTCACCGAGCTCTGACAGCTGCAGGACTGAGTCAAGCGAAGAGCCAGATGACAAGCCTGTCACGCTGCACTGATTTCATTTCAATCCAGCTCTGCATTTCTCCTCTCCTTACTGTGGACAAGTCCGTGTTTATTAAGGGAGTCCATTAGTCTTTGCCCCCACCTCCACCCTGCTGCAAAATGTTTTCTCCTCCAGGGCTAGAGTAGCAGCTGGCACACTATTTCCTTCTGAGGTGTAGCCAAATAATGGCCTTTCGGAGGGGGATCTGTTTCATCTCTTTTCTCCATATGGGCTTTTCATCTGAGGGGTTTAATACACTCATTTTCACAGTAGCTATCTAAGTGTTTTTCCTTTTCCGCATCTATTACTGAAATGAATAAATGTGCACGCGGCAATGAGGCACAAGAGTCAGGTCAATAAACCAAAGCTTTATTTTGGGAGCATTTTTTCTGGGGTACCTGGAGAGAATGGGAGTTAGCCTTTCCCAAATGTTGTCTGGAGCACAGAGAAGTTAGTCATGCTTACGTGAGATGAGAGAACAGTTTTCCTCCAACATTATACGAGTGCTTCTTCCAAACGGATGCAGTGTCCCTGGTCCAGAGGATAGCATTTGCTGTAGTAAAACTACTTCATTTGGGGCTACAATTCTTTACGAAGATGGCCATACAGCAAAGCAGATAACTTGGCAAGCATTATATATATGCAAGCAGATAGATAGGTAATGCTGGAAATATCGGAGCAGGAACAAACAATAATAAGTGAAGCTCGCAAAAGTGTACAGCAGTGCTGTCAAAGCCCTTCTGTTTTAGTCTGGCCTAGGAGACCTATTACATCTGAAAGTGTTTCAGTATAACTGGATCCACGCCAGGGGAGTTAACCTGTTTTAAATATACATAATTTAGTGCTAATTGTTATGTACCTGTACATAAAGCAGAAAAACAAAGGAGCAAGCCAGGGAAGTAAGAAACCTGAAAGAACAGGTGGAGAAGCCAGCAAGTGATGGCAAAATGTACACTGCATCCTTGCCTCACCTGCCACAAATGTTTTGTTTTGAAGAGCACCCCAGTAACAGTGAACGGTTTGGAGGGACATGGAGCAAATCAACTCAGGAAAGCCATCTTCTACCAAGGAAAATAGTGATGGAAGGACACAGCGAGGCACTTTGCCTGGGAAATTCAGAAGGCAAGATGCAAGTGGCAAGTGAGGGTCAGAGCTCAGAAAAAGAAAAAGCTATTGACTAAGCACCAGAACTGATGGAGTGTGGGGCGTACGAGGTGTCACATGCAAGATCCTCTGGTGTAAAACTGCTTCCTTTTTCCTTCCACAACCATCAGTACGGACTGACCTTCACTTGGCTGCCTATTTACACAATGCCTGTAAAAGCATCAGATCTTGGAGATACCCACTGTTCTGTCGAAGTCAAGATTCTTAGAGGTTCAAAATCTAGGTAGATGTGTAGTGACAACATGATTTCTTAAGGCAGGTAGTATAAGGCAGATCAGTACAATGAATTAAGAAAGGGCAGTGAAATAAAGAAAAAGTAGCAAGGACACTTGAATTTGATGTGATGAAGGACATAAACTGTGGAGGGATTTGAGGAAGAGATTGACAGAAGAGCAGCAGATTTTAGAAGATTAATCTTTGCAGTGCTATTTCACATGGAGGGAATATGAAAGCTGAGGAGGCCACAAAGGAGAATGAGGGCATCAATACGAAGGATTGCAGGACCCAGACTGTCACTGTCCACAGTGATGTGATCAAAACAGAGTTAGGGGGTTTTTTTGGTGTAGAACGAAGGAAGTGTTCACTCATCTGCCCGAAACTGCTGCAGCCTGTTCTGGTGAAGCACTAAAGTGCGCCCTGCCAAATGCCAGGTGTCCTGCTTTTCCTCTGCAGAACCAGGAATCAGAGATCTTTATTTATGAGCAGCATGAACAGATCATTCAAAATAGCCCAAACAGGGAAAAAGCCCCAAATTGTGCCCTGAAGAATCCATTGCCTTGAGAGGGTACACATGAACACACTTGAAAATATCTGAGGCACGCCAAGATGCATTTCTTACACCATTTGTAACTGACTTCACTGCTCAATTTGCACTCCCTGCAGCATGGCTTGCAAAGAGAAAACAAATGGCATACCAGACTACACAGAGAAGCAATATGGTTACCAGCAAAGCATTTATTAGCTTAGGAAAAGAAACACAAAGGCTTCTTTTCAGAATTTCACCATCTCCTTGCTATCCTCTCCTCACATAGTTTTTCTTGCCTGGAGTGTAATTTTACAGCTATCCACTGCACAAAGTTGTAGTTCATTTAAAGGGGCATCTTATAGTGATATCCCACTCCCATTATTTAAAAATAACTATCTTAATTCTCAAAAGCAAGACAAGAAATGCACCTCCAAAATAGGCTCTAACAATACCACGAATCTTGAATTTATCCTCATTGGCTGAGGTGACCTCATCACTCTGAAGAACTGCATCCAAGTGAAGACAAGAGGATGGGAAATATAGCCACCCACACCGAGTAACAATAAATTCCATTTCTTCTGCAGTGCTGTTACGTATTTCCCTCTCATAGCTCATACTTCTCATTAATATTTCCTTAGCTCCCACTGTCTGGGCTTTTAATGTTTCTCGCACTGAAGGTTCTCCAGACAGTTTTCCACCCAGTCTCATTCATCCTCTCTGTACCTTGTGTTCTCTCATTTCATCCTGCATCCCTCATTCTCCCTCTGACTTCCCCACTCTGTCCAGCTGCAGTAGTTCTTTCTGTTCCTCTGGCACAGTGTCACAGGGTGGAAGCTGAATAATAAACATGCATCATGCACTAAACTGCTACTCAATCAGTGTACATGCTGACAGTACATAACGCTGACTACCCATCAATTTCCAGAGATCCTGAAAGAGCTAATGAGGTTTATGCTATTAATATACCGTGGAAAGAGAAAATTCCCATCAGAGGCCTTAAATGACTCCACAGCACCACAGCTGTCAGCCCCTTTCAGCCTCCATGGCACTTCTAGGGTTTGTGCCATTTTCCAGCTTGCTCGGGTCTTATATCCAAGAGAAAGGCCTCAAGACTCCCGCTTTCTTTGCTGGAATCGAGCAGCCTGGAAGGAACCTTCACAAACAGCAAGCATAATGCCAAGGAGAGAGAAGAATAACCAAGGAGACAACTCGCTGCATTGGCTCCTCCGTTTCTCTGGCAGAACTCCCTGGCTTCGCACAGAATATGACTGACTTTGTTGCTTTCAACATTTTCTTCCATTTCGAAATATTTTACTCATTAGCAACCCTCCTTATGCTCAGAACAGGAGATACCAATCAAGTTCTCCTCTAAAAGCTAAATGATTTGATGCCGGCACTGAAAAAGCTGTCCTCTCCACCTTGCTTTATCTTTCCAGGATATTTGCTGTTTTCATTTCACTCTCCCTTTCTGGTGAATCTCACCTGCCCTTAGATATTTGGGTACTGTTTTCTAGGCTGGTGATTCATACAGACAGCCTTTTGCCACTAGGATAATCCCTCATCCTCAAGCCTGCCTCTGTATCCCATCAGTTTTCACTTACCTGCTCTTACTCCAAAGCCATTTTGACTCACTTGTCTCTTCCACCACAAAGTTTGCCCATATCCCAAACCCTGATGCTTTTTCAGTCTCAACATCATCCAAAAACCACCCTTCGGGTTTCATCTTCACAAATGTGTCTCTCCTTTTGACTTTCATTTATTCTACCTTGTTCCTGAAATATCTTTGGGTCTCTTACACATGTACCACCGTATTTCAGTCCCCACTAGAGACAACTGCCAGAATTGTTTCATTTTTATCGCTATTTGAGCCCGTTAAGATTCCCTTCATCAAATCTTACTGCTCACTCCCCATCTGTAGTTTGACTAAATGTAAACATCCAGTTTCTAAATTCAAACCTTTCTAGTCCAGTTTCTCCTTCTACACCTTTAGCCAAGCCTCCTGGCATCCATCCTCCACCAGCTACTGGGCTGGCAACTAGTGCAACGCACTTTGCTTTGCGAGGTCTCCCAAAGTGAGTGGTCTCCATGCTCAAGTTTCTCCTAAGGGCCTGTTTCTGGCATGCTCCAACACATCAGTTGATGTAGTCTATGTACCCTGTCCCTATTAGGCTTTTCCTTAGCTCCCTGCTGGTGTCTCCTGTATCGCCTTAGTCTACAGACTGCTAGTTGCTGCATCTAGTGATGCAATGAACGTCTGACCCCACAAACACATTAATACCACGACCACTTGTTGGTAGACACCGCAGTGCTCATGCACTGCCCACCAGAAACAAAGCCCACAGGTCTCAAAGGCATCCTCCTAAACCTACCACAAGCCAACCAGAAAAGCGATCTCTTACCACGGTAAAAACCAAGCCTCCAAGAACAACTACTTTGTGGAAATCTCTAAAACTGGCAGCATCCTTTTTGTTCGAGGACTAGCTGCTAGCCGAAGGGAGAGAGCCACCATGCAGCAAGAACATCACACAGTGTCAGCAGTGACACTAAAAAGCCAACCTTCTTTTTCCTCTTCCAGACAGTTTTCTGGAAAACACAGAAAATATGTGGTAGAGGTTAGTGTTAGAGTATTCGTGATGTTGGCTGGATATAACTGTGGCAACCGTATCATGTGGCAGTCCAAGGACACACAGCAAAAAGTGAGTCAGGATCTGCCAATCATTTATTGACTTTTCAGGCAAAAAAAGCCAAAGGAGCCCCCCACACCCCTATCTCATGTGAGTGCTCTTGTAAAACAAACCACACAGACAAACAGGATTTGTAGGATCAGGCTGGATTGTTTCCAAAACACACACTCGGCACTGAAAGCTGCAAGAAAAAGAATAGGTACCGAGGGGAACGTGATAGCTTACTGCCCTGACAAATCAACAACAGGACTGTTTGAGGGGAAAAAATAGTTAAGCTACTCGGGATAATTTATTAATATAATTTTTACAGGGATAACAAATAGGTAAACCTAGCCTATTGTAACTTAAACAAAACCAGAAACTGCAATCCACATCAGCTATCAATGAAAAAATAATGCACCACAGTGTATCTCATATACTGACACCTCATTTTGAAAAACAAAAAAACTCCACATCATTGACTAATCACTTCTGAAAGTCAGTTTCAAAAGAGAAAATGTCATTTTTGCTCTAGTGGAATGCAAAATCACTCTACTTGAACTTCTCTTTTGAGACATTTTCGCAAACAGGCAAAAAAAAAAATTAGGGGTCTTCACGTTGTATTGAAGAAAAGCTTCACTTTTAGGCTGAGAGTTTGCTTTTTGCTTTTTAACAGCCAAGTTTCAATGGAGCATTAGTTTTTTATTGACAATATCAAAAGAGTCTGTAAACACAATGCTATTCAAGGAAGCAAGAATACATTTTGTCATGTATGAACCCTATTGTTTTTGGGGTGGCACTAAAGCCTCCCAAGACACAGACCCACACCTGAAAGGCATTTTAATCAGTGAACTGTTGTTTGGCTGAGACCACTCTTTTCCCCTGGCGCAAAAACCAACACACTGTCCTTCTTATCCACTTTCTGGGTTTGACTCTTCATCTGGGAGTGGGATGGTGTCTGAGCCCTCACCGACAGCAGCTCTGATGCTCCAGAACTTACCTGGGTAAGCATAAATCCTCTCTCCACCCAACTCCACAGCCCGGCTTTTTTACCGTGCCCCACAGAGTCACCCCATTCCCCATTGCTATTCTGATGGCTCTCAGAGGCCCACGGACAAGTGGGTTATTTCAATATCCACCCCATCTCTGATAAGGAGGGCAATTAGATTAGTTTACTGCAGGCAAAATCAATAGCAGACATCTGGGGGGCAGATTAGCCAGTGCTAATTAGAGCTTTTAGACATTATTCAAATAAAATGTATGAGGTTAATCAACCAAGGTGGAAAAAAATCCATAATATTCCAAGTCTGCCCTTGGTTCATCAGCCCAGGCTACTTTGGAATTAGAAATGGAAAGAAATTCCTGAAGTAAAGGCAAGACGTTGATGGATAGCTGGAAGCACAGTATTATTTATCTGCCAGGAGACAGGCATTTCTTTGTCAGATCAGAGGTACAATACCAGTTTCTAGATATTAACCTGATTTGCAAATTATTTGGGGATGTATTTAAATAAACCTCACAAAAAACAGGGCTGTATATTGCGAGTCTACTTACTCTTAATGAATTATTTTAGTTACAGCTATTGATTTTTAAAGGACATATTTTTTAAATTGTAGAATTATACATGTAACAAACCAGCTATAATTCCATGGTAACATTTTACTAAATTAGTAATTTATTTATATCCATTTAAATAGTATTTATTTTTTAAAATATGCTGCTGTATTTGGCATGTAAATGTCTGTTTCAATACATACTTCAGGCATTCATTTTCAGGCAATATAATGTATTACTTTAATATCTTCAGATTAGATTGCAATTAGATAATAAGTTCAAATATGAACAATACATTTTCAGAATAGCTTCCTTTGAATGCTCATCTATAGAACATTTTGCTTAATAGGAATTTCTTCTGTAGAATATTAGAATTCTCATTTCTGGAAAGGATTATTTATCCACGTGATGAAATATCTTTTTTTCTGAAATTGTATTCTTAAGGAATGATTTAAAGTACAGCAGGAAGATGAACATGTCATCTTAAACATGAGCACGAGATGAGCATGTCGTCTACAGTACACTTGAAAGATGTCTTCTTGATTCCCAGCAATAATCACAAACTTATAAAGACAAAAAAGTTGTCTTATTCTAGGAGTCTAAAAGCAAGTTTAATTATATCCTCTGAGGAGACCGATAGAAAGTGCAAGTATGCACACACAATTTAAAGAGGCTTTCTTCTTCAGAGATAGAACAAGATTTATGTATTTTTGGTTAGGGAAGATAAAAATCAACAAAACCCATAGTAGGACCCAGCTATCTGATTCTCCCTGTTCAAGAGGGAGACTACGCAATTTGGCACAATCAGCCTAAATTAGCCAAACAACTCAAATTAATTTTTCCTAAACTATCTGGATTCAAGCATATCCTTACAATATTTGAACTAATGTGTGGCTCATTTTTAAGTACATTTCCAAGCGCTTCAGGGAACCAGGGCTTTGATGAGGAGCAAGCAGAGGGACCAGAGTCCCACTCAAGTCACTGTGCCCAGTGGATTTAGACACAGCCATAGGGGCTGACTTTTGCCCTGTTTGAATTAGGGTTCAACAGCAACACGTTTGTCAACACACCTTAAATCTTGGTGTGAAAGAGTGGACACCAAACCCTGTCCACGCTGTCACCCTTGTGAATATTGGAAAAGAGTTCCAGTGATATGAAAGAGCCTTAAATGACCCCAAGCTGATACTGCTATGTATAGCTTAAGTGCAAAAAAGCGATCAGGCAGGCAACAAATTCCCTAATTCCCTACAATTCTTTGCAGTTTTGGGCAGGCAGAAGCGAATGCCTGCCATCATGTGGGATGCCTGTCACTGCTAGCCTGAAAAAATATGCTGAAAACATGTTTTGGTTAAACTGAAGGTGGTTTTTCAGCTGAGCCTCTGAGATGATATTGAGGCATGGAGCAGCCCCCTCTCTCGCAGCTCTCCTCTGCACAGCTACAGCACCATGCTGGCCTGGGGGATCCCACGCTTATGCACGAACAACAAAAATAGTGAAGGGGCTTTTCACAGTCCAAGGGATGGATTTACAGTCTCAGAGGCGGCTGGAGGTCAGGAGAAGAATCAAAGTGCACCTGTCACATGTGGCTGCTGATCTGCTGGGTCATCCTCTGCATCTAGATACACACAATTCTGTCACTAGGATTCATTTTTTACACAATTTTTCTCATGCCTCTACTTTTCATATCAGCTTTTTTTTATTAGAGTACACCACATTTTTCAGGTAGTTGCAACTGCACTTTTAAAAATATCTTCTCTTCTTTAACAAAGCAGTAAATATTTTCGAACCCACAAATGCAAATACCAATTTCAAGATGGTTGAGCCCTTCTTTGGCATCTCACATGCATCTCATCTCACAGGGATTTGGTACAGACTGTAGGAAATCTCATGCCAGAGCACAGTAAGACCATTAGCATTACACCAGTATAAATAGCATCAGAAATGTAATTTTATTAAAAAATACATTTCCATGAGAAAGCAATATCTTCAGTAGCACACTTTCTGCATAATCCATTTTTGTTTCATATTAGGTCCCTGCAATAATACAGTATAGTATGATTATTACTGTATTTATGCCCTTTTCTTTGTCTGCATTATACCTAACAGCACAGCTCTTGGAGAATTTTATTTCCAAAGACTCAAGTACGCAAACGAAGCTAAGAATCGAAGCTAAGCGGAAGGGATATCTTTTTGAAGCCAGGTGTCCAAGATTAACAAAATCACTGCCTTGTTTAATAGCTGAGCAGGGGTCCCATACCATCGGGATGGCACCTTGGATGGAACTCGTGGTCTGGGGACACAGGAGACCAGTGCTCCTGATACACTATTTTTGATACCTGTTTGCAGAGGTCCCTGTGGGTGCCAGTAAGGAAAGGGGTAGAAAGAACTGAATGCTAAGGACCAGGAAATACAATAGGTCTATAATAGACACATGGAGTTTATGCCCTACTGCAGCATCTTAGGCATTTACAATCATGCACATCATAAAAATTACTTTACGAGAGGAACTTCCTTGTCTTTTGGGAGCTAGACATACACAATTAAGACAAAAGATTGTGGATCTGACAACTTAGTGAAGCTTTCCACGTTCTCCTAAACAAACTATTTTTCCTGTGTGCCTTCTCGTGGGAAGCCACAGCCTCAGGAGTCTCTACATAATGTTCATGATTTTGCGTTAAACTTGGAAACTGTGAACTCCAGTGAAGTGAATGTTTTGCTTTTTGTTCACTGAAACTCAGTGAACCAACTTGTCCTGTAATCACTGGTAAAGTTGATTTGAAATACAAAAACATAAAATTTCTCTAATTCAGTACAGGTACTAAATACCCTTATTTGACAACAGTAGGAAATAGATTATTACATAATCAAAACCCTAAGAATTTTTTTTGTGTTGTTGGAAATAATTTAAAAGAGAGTGAGTAAAAATAAACAAACAAACAACAACAACAAAAACACATAAAAGAACCCCACACCAAAACCAAACCACTTTAAGGTTTAACTCTGACAGAAAACATCAGGAAACAGTTCCCCCATTCTGTAAGATTTTTCATGTTGTCAAAACATTTTCCTGTTCGAATTATGACAAAATTAAAAATCTTGATAGGACATTCTGAGTTGTTTGGTTCAGATGAAACTGTAAATTTTCCAAATTGTGAAGGGTTGCACTGGTGCTTCTACACAAGTCACATCCAATTACCAAACCACACTCATTACACCAGTTTAACAGCTATAACCACACTTTTTCTTCCTAAAAAAAACAACCACCGAACCAATCCAAACCTCTCTATTGCATCATTCACATATGAAGTTCCAGTAGACAAACAAGCACTTTCTGATGCAAATCATTATGCTACATTTTTTCACTCTTGTTCTCCATAGGTTTAATATCAATTTTTCCTGAGGGTTTACAGCTACACAGAGATAGCACAGTAAAATAAGACTATGGAAAAATCCAACCCAGACAAATTTACCATCCCCTCTTATCCTTTCCCCTCATCTCTGGCACCCTAGCTTCAGAAATATCCCAGGAAAACAGGGATAAAGAAGGCCTGAGGAGGTGGTCTGATGGGGGTTCCCTTAGGATGACCAACCTTTGGCTGTGATGGGTGAAAGCTCTCGGGAAACACTGTGCACTAGATGAAGTACAACATTTCAAAATGAGGACCCTGCAACCAGGCTCATACACCTATCAAATATTTAAAAGTGCAGATTCAATAGAAAGAGTTTAATGAGACTACAATTTTTCTCCTCCCACAGGCTATAAATCACTTCTTCCCTCTGGTTTTCCCATAGGAAACAGGCATTTCACCACTGCTGTCTTTACCGGCATGCCCTCTGCTCCACCGGTACCAACCATATTTTATCTCAGATGGTTTAGCTGATTAACATTTCCAGTTAATCTCAGAGCAACCATTCTTAACCTGGATTTCTCTTTGATGTCTGCTGCCTCTCTGCTTCAGTCCCTATCAAGGACTTGTGTGTGCCAGAGAGCTGCTCTTCCTTCCCAAGAGGACCGAGCTGCCCCAAGGAAAGGTCCCACCTACCTGACAAACCCAGCCTTGCTCCTGAGCTCAACATCCACCACCAACCTGAGAGGCAGCTCAGCTGCGACACGTTAGCACACCCCCTGAAAAAACACCATGTGAAATGGCCTTTCACAAGGTCCAAGGTAGCGCAGAGGCTTTACTGAAACTTAATTGCTTGTTGGCTAATTACAAATGGCACGATGGCTGGCCACCACGTCATTGCTAAACAGAGCTGAAAGAGCTTGCTTCTCGGCATGACTTGGATCATCTAGTTCAGTCGGTTCCCATCATCCTTTTGTCCCTCATATGTCTGACATGTGGATGAAACCTTCCTTATTGTGCCTTCTCTTTTCTGGGAGAACAAAGCGGAGCTGACAATGAAGTGGCTGCCAGCCCATCACCACAGTCCATATATCCACGCAGCTGTCAGTGCGTAGTCAAAAGCAGCCGTGCTAGCAGGAAAGAATAAGCGGCCAATGTGAGAGACAAGTGGGCTTAGCTAGAAAAGCTGTATTATCATCTACAATACACATACTTCCATTAACATGGTATTAAAGAGAGGAAAAAAAAAAAAAAATCCCCGCATGCAACCTCGTGACCTTGGGGAACTTTGGTAGCAAAGTGCAATTAAAGAGCAGGATTGGAGGGATTCCAATGCACATCCTCTGCCTCCAACTGTTCTGAGAAGGCACCTAGCCTCTGCCCTAAAAATAAGCAGAGGCAATTGTGTCATTACGTAGGTGTGCCTAATACCCAGATTTTGCATTGAGGAATGCGTTGGTTTGCTTAGGTAGTCAGGACTCCTCCTGTTGAGGTCTGACATGTCACATCAGTAGATTTCTTGTTTACAGAAGTGGCAGATTGTTAATGTGAAGGCCATTTCCTGCATTACAACAAAATCCCATGTTATATTTAAGTTGTTGAAAACCTGGAATGAAGCAATAGCTCTGTGATATGGAAATGCCACTGAGAGCTAAGCGGTAACTAGAACTAAAGTTTATGAAGTAACTGAGCAAAAAAAAAGACGGGGAAAAAAAAAAAAGGCAGCTTCCTATATGAAGTAAGGTCTCCTCTTGAACTGCTCCTCACTCCCATCACAGATGGTGAAGAGTATACAAGGCATGGATTTTCTGTTCCTGGTTAAAGCAAAGACGAGTGGAAATTCACAGGACAGCTGTTCATGGTTTACCAGGATAGGGTGAAACCTTATAGAAAGCTCTTGTTAAATTGCTCAAATGGCCTTTCAACACATATAGGTTGTACACCAAAAATGCAAAGAAAGAAATAGAGATTACAAGTGAGACTGAGTTCACCTGGGACTTCTGATGCTGCTATAACCTCCCCACCTCCAGAAAGTCATCTCAGCACTGTGTCTCAGTTTCCATTTGTAAGATGAGAACAGTGATAATTCGTTTTGGGTTGGATGTTGCTTCTTTGGATTGCCTTGACACTTACACAGAGGCTCTAACACCCAGGGACCCCAGGGATCTGCCTGGAGCCTGGCCAGGACTGACCTTATCCCCCTCCAGCCCCACTGATGCCACACTGGAGGCCAAGGGATGGCTGGGAGTGTGTGTGCTGGATTGCCTGGTCAGTGCTGCTCTCAGACCTTTACAGCCACCCTGAAATCCTGGCTGGCTGGAGCAAGCCTCGCTGCACCAGATCAGATCCCCATCCTTTCAAGTTCTTCCTGAAGTTTTCATTGCCAGAAACTCCAAAAGTTGCTGCATAATCTCAGAAAAAAAAATTAAAACTACTAAAAAATTAAAATAATGCTCAGGCTGATCCTGAAGATTTCTGTGTCTGGATAGGCCTTGGCACTGGCACAGCAAGAGGAGGGGCAGGATAGCAGGACCTTTCTGGAGCTCTTACTGCCTGATGTGGACCTCCGAGTCTGATCTTACATCATGCTTCCAGCAGAAAGCATAGGTCCCAAAAAGATTTAAAATACACATAATAATAATAATTTTTTTAAAAAGAAAAATGATAAATTTCAGAAACACAGACACCCAGCTTGTCCAGTCCATCATTCTGCTCACACTCTCTCCTTTCCCCACAAATTAATTTGTGTTCTCTGTGCCTCTGAGTGGCTTCACAGAGATGTCTCGGGGTCTCTCCCAAGTGGTGCGTTGTGGGGGTCCTGTCTCATTGCTCCCCATCTATGCTGTCCTCTCTGTGGCAAAGCTGAGGGCCTGGATTTATCACAGTATAAGACCATTCAGCTGTAAACGCTCTTCGATGTCATCTGCTTCCCTGTATACTTTCTTGCTCAAGCACCCTTTCAGGACAGTAATCACATTGCCAGGCAACTCCAGTGCCTCTCTGTTGATCTCGGGAGCCTTCAGCTGCCATGATTTTCCCTGCCACTTCAAAATAAATGCACCACGATCTCTTTGAGATTTTGGGTTACCTCATTCCCACTGCCTGAATCTTCAAGTATGGATCTACCTGCTGCCCTCCCTTAACCAGGGTGAAAGAATTTTCTCCTTACATCTCCTATGCTTCAGGCAGCTCTTCTGCCAAGCAGCTGCCTTACCTCTCTGCTTCTGCCACAGCAAAAAATGTGTTTTCCTCCTTCCTTCTAGCATCTATTGCTGTGATTTTGTTCTCGTTTGTCTTTCTGCCTAACTATTCTTTACTGACAATATTTATGCTTCATCCAAAAACTGTAAGCCAAAGTACATCATGGGAAAGAACACCATCTTGTGATAATCAAGGTCCTTCCTCAACAATGGAAAGCCCCCATTCCCTGCTGTTAGAAAGGGTTTTTCCAAGTTCTCAAAGCAGGTACAAAGTCACCCTCTACACACCCAAAAAGAGGATTCAGATTTGTCCTGAGGTGATTAGCATCTCAGCTCATGTTTCAAGCCTGCTTACCAGGTTAAGTCCATCTTTGGCTGCAAGTTTCATTTTCCACACTAAATGCTTTTCTTCCCCCTTCCTCCCCCAGGCCCCTGCCAGCCCATTATTTGTCCAGGATGGTCCCCAATTATATGACAGCTTTGTAGTTTTAGTAAACCCAAGTACAGGCTTTCTTCTCTTATTCCAAGCTACTTAAGATACACTGAAGTAGAAAATGCTTTGTGCAAGAATGTCACGCTGCCCTCCTCCAACCTCAGCAAAACACATGAGCACAGAGGTGATTTTCTCACCAGCTCTCATCTCTTCCTACAGAGATTTGCTTGCAAAGCAAAGGCTGCTTCAGCAGGCTGGAACAGGGACTTCACAGGTTTTGTTTGAAGCGTGAAAAACTGAAGTGTGATGTATTCTTTTTTTCTTTTAACTGTTGTTCAATAAGGTGGATTGGGGGTACAAGTACCTATCTGAGGGTGAGAGAGAGGAAGAATGAGTCATTTAGCAGCTTGGATTTCCATTGAGGTCAATATGATCAAGACAAAGTCTTGAAACACAGGCCAGTTTTGCAAGAGCATTTCGCAGTCTATCAGACAAATGACACATTGGTTGGCGATGTGCCAATTTATGCCAGTATCAGCAACGCTTCTGAGAAGAAGTCTCTTTAGGAGACAGACAGAACTGTTACCATTTGCTGGCAATCACATCGCTTGTGCAACGATGCCGTAACGCAACACCCGGCGGTGTTTCCACATGCAGCTGAGCCAGGCTAGTGGTTCACCACCACTGAGAGATCTCGCTCCGCTCTCCCCACCTCCTCGTATCAGCTCTAGCACCCATTAGATACCTCCATGAGCGGGTTTAGCTCACTGGGCCCACTGAGGACCACCTTGTTCTTCTGACGGTCCGGCGAACTGAAGCAGTTCAGAGCAGTGTCTCAGGAGCACCAGAGCTAGGGCAAGGTCAGAGGTGGGGGCATACTGCCAGGAGATGGAAGCGGGGGGAGCTGGGAACTACCTGTCCACATCATCCTGCCTCCTCCTCACACTGAGCATCACGTTTGAGGGATTCACTCTCTCTGTAACCCTGTAGAAGCGGCAAATTGTCAGCCACACGCTGTGGCAGAGAGGATTCGACTTTACCTGCAGGTTTTTCCCGGAGATGGAGTGAAGGGAGGAGGAGGGATGCATTAATGAAGGAGAAAGTGTTTGATAGCTTCTTACCACCTCTGGCAACAGGCCTTGCCGCTACCTAGGTTTATTGGTTTTGAATTCAGGGTTGTTACTGCTGTCACGTTTGGTTTTTATTTGTTATAGCAACGCTTAAAGAGCCCAGAGTTGTACAGATTCAGCAGAGGTCAAACAAATTGTTTGCATTTTTGCTATAAAAGGGGCATGAGGGAGAGCGAGACAGATGGTAAATTGGCTGCTAAGAAGCAGAGCTTGAACTTTTTTCAATCGTGTCTCCCTCTTAACTCACAGCTGGCAAAACTCTCAGTTCTACAGCAGGTCTTTCAGTGGTCAGATCAAATCCAGCAGCACAGAAAACAAAACTCACCAGGAGCCACACAGGGTGAGATATTATTTCCTCATAAAACTACAAAGCCCAGAACAATAACTGGGCAACACTGACATGTATTGTTGTCCTTTATCACAGTCTCTTTATGAGCCTGGTTAAAGAACAGAGATGCAATTGTCCTTTGATGTGTTCTGTTCAAAGAGCTTTATACCCGCTTCCACAAGTGATAAGACAGGGAAGGGAGAGAGGAGAAGCTGAAACACAACAGAAAAGTCTTGGCAGATAAATACCTTGTTATACTTCTGTATTTCTGGAGACACTACCGTAAAAAGATAGAGCCACAGAAATCACAAGTCGGATATGTCAGATGAGCAGAGCAGCGTACGCCTGCGGCAGTCACTCCAGAGCCAAGTGCTTCTTGGAAACTCATGGGCAGTTCACCAAGGGAAGATGTAAAGGTAAACTTAGCCTTACTTGTGTGTGCTGGTGTCAGCCCTGTTTAGAGGCTCCCTCAGCACTGACTTTTCCATTGTGCTACAGCAGCACACAGCTGGGGCTTCCCAAACTGCCTCTGGAGGTTCCTTGGCTCCTGATGCTCAGCTCTTTTGCAGTGAGCTGTGGGACAGCTCAGGTGTCCATGAACACAGCACCATCACTCACATCGCTAAATGCTCGCCAGACGTGGAGCAGAGGCAGCTTAGGGACAACGCCTAATTAAACCTCTATTTTCTTTTCCACAGTGACAACAAACTGCTGGAGTATGCGTGAAGGAAAATAACATGGCACCGCCCTCGCCAAGTTTGCACTGGGACATTGTTCCTCATTGTGTTTTATTCTTGCTCTGCACCCCTGCTATGAGGCAGTAATTTTTGGCAGAGGTGCTGGGGGAGATTATGTTTCAAACAGTTAAATCTACCAGAGATCCTCTGTCAGAGCCCTAAATCCCATATTCAGAAGCAATGTAAACACTTAACAGCTAAGAACCAGATGCTCTTGAAAATTCTGCCCCACATCATGCACTGAAAAACCTGGCTATTGCAAGACAACACACTAAAAATAATCCCTGATTTGGAGTTTGCTGCTGCTGCAGAATCAAGAAAAATTACAGGTTGGCCCCTGCTCTTGTTCGCACACGGCTAAATCTATATAATAGAGCACTGAGCTACATTGACATCATGGGGACTTTTTTAGGTAATGATTGAAATAGCTGCCACAATCTGAAGAGTTCAATAATTAGCCTGATCCCAGGTATTACCATTACCATATTATTCCAGACACAAAGAGAGCATACAACTTAGCAAAGGTCAGACGTGAAGCGTGTGCCAGACCTAAAAATTGAACCCATATGTCCCGAGTCCTTAACACTTCAGACCGAGCCCACCCATCCTCAGGAAGGATGTTGACCATGAATATATGGCCACAGTGTGTGACAACGCTTCACATTTATCATCACGTCATGGGTGAAACCTGGTTTTGAAAACTGTTCATAAATAAAGTCAAGTTTCCCAACAACATTGGCCATCCAAACAGATGTCACAGTTGCTTAAGCGTTTTCAGCATGTCTAGACACCACGTGGTGATTAATACCAGTGGACCATGCTTCCATAAATGCTTGGAAGAGCAGAGCCCAAGATGTGGTAGATGTACAGTGGAAGGATTTTGGAAAATGCAGATGAAGTCAGAGAGATAATAAAGTGTTTTCTCACATACTGCAAATAACAGTCTGAGCCTCAGCAGCACCCAATTAATAAAACAATTAGGATTGAGGTAGACACCAACCACAGGTCTTTTGTCAGGATCATTATAAGGTGCTGCCAAAACATCGGCTTCCCTTGATTCCGAACACGGCCCGGCAAAGGCAGAAGGACAACTCCCAAGAGGAGCTGCAGTGAGCGCTCCAGCTTCTGCTTTGGAGCATAATAGTTTGGAAATTGTATTAAAACCAAGAAAGAGGATTGCAAGCTAAAGAAGTGAAGCGTTATACTTCCTAAACCACACACAGGAAGGGGAAATGATGAATCCTTGAGGAGCCTGTAGAGGCAAACAATGCACTATCTGGTACTTCTGCCACAGCAAGCCCTACTGGGACCCCGCCAGGAGCAGCACGGTTCCCCCCTGCCTCCCAAAAGCCGGGCGCTTCATGCCAGCCCTGACAGATACAGCATCGGTTCTGCTTATCCCACACTTCGCTGCTGAAAGTGGCATCCTGCTCTTGAAAGTCAGCCTCCCTCTTCAGTCAGCTGCGGGTCTCACATGGTCACACACGCGCTGCAGATAGCGTTAGCTTTATGATTAGAGCTGTCTGCTGCGAGACGCGTTTTAAAATTCATGACCTTTCCCATCGAGGTTCAAAACTGGACTGGCCCAAAGATGAAAGCGTGGCTTAGACTCCTGCTGTAAGCTGCTTCACTTCCTTCCTCCCCCCCCAGTATTTCTCCTTCAGCATTTACTTCCAATTATTTTACAGGCCCTCTTCCATTAAACGTGGTTTTAAAAATTACTAATGAATTGAGGTAAATTAAAGTTCATCGGTATCTGAACCAAGCACGTGTTTTAACTTTACAGTTGTGCCTGACTATCAAAGGTATCTTCTTTTGTCAGGTAGAAGATGCTCTAAGAAAGGCTGCAGCTGGCCAAAAGAGATAGAGACAAGTACTGAAGGGAGAAAAACAAGAGGGAGAGGGCTTACATTGCCTGTGAAAGAGGTATTTGCAGAGGGATTTGGCCATAATACCAGTAAGATGAAGGAGGGAGTGGAGGAGGGGAAGAAGAGAGGAGGAAATGCAAAACCAGCCACAGCAAATGCATTGGCACTCACGCAGTCCTGGAGACCTTGCCAATGGAAATTAAAGAGGAATGTGTTTGCTCCTTACCACAATTAGAAGCAACCAAACTAAAGAAAAAAAATCCTCCTCTCAGTGGGATTGTTGTCATGAGTTGTATTTTACCACTCTAGCACACTCCCACTGCTGGCTTTTTCTCAAGGAAAATCCATGAGAATATGAATGCATTTTCCTAATTTACGCTCTGCAGACCAGGATGTTTCTGACAGTTCCCAGCAACTGCATGAGCTGTGTTTCCTAGTCAGGCTGGCCAGAAAACAACAATTCATTTTGTGCGGCACTTTGGGACTGAAAACAAGGCCTTCCGAATGCAGAAAGGGGATTCTCTCTAAATCTAAACCACGTGAGGCCACTCATCGCCAACCACTTGGCAGGGAGGCGGCCGCACGTGACCACCAGCCTTCGCAGAGCTTGCCAGGGCACATGGTTTGGCAGCAAGGATGCCATGAGCTATGGGGAAGCTACACATCACCCCGGATGGCACTGCTGCTTGCATGCTGTTCCCCTCCTCCACTGCCAGCCCAGCCCTGGGAAAAGCCTCCAGTCACTGCTGGGATGCCGCTTGCCAGGTACCAGCACTCACCTTGGGGATCTCTAGATGCCCTAGCAAGATACATGGCCTTCCCAGCTCTCCATCAGTGTTGTACGGGGGAGAGCAGAAAAATGCCTCCACTCTGTCTCTGCATCTATGAAGATCAGCAAAGCCATTGTACTGCTAACGTGTAGAGAAACCATGGATAGTCAGCCCTATGAGAACCCAGGCAGGCAATAAGTCCCAGGTGCCTGACCCTCGCATGCTGCTTAGTTGCTTTGAATGCAACGAAGCTTCACATATGTGTCTTTTGGCCATGGTCACTGGTATTTTCAGATCCTGACAGCCTTGGCAGGGTAACCAACATTTTCTCAGCTTTTGGACTAATAGTTCTTCTGCTCTTCCATCCTTTAAGGCCCAGCCTTCATGATTCCCACTGTTTTGCAGCCCTCCAGGGATGCTAGTCGGCCAGGCTGGACGGGGCTCTGAGCAATCTGATCTAGTTGAAGATGTCCCTGCTCATTGCAGAGGGGTTGGACTAGATGACCTTTGAAGGTCCCTTCCAACCCAAACTATTCCATGATTCCATGCCTGGAGGATGAGAAGGGCATGGCTTTCACGCTATACCAAGCAGAGCAAGCCTTTAAGCACAGCTCAGCTATTTTAAGTGAACAGCCATAAAAGACTACCTGTGGCATCAGAAACTCAGGGGAGTGATGGAAGCAACTCAGGTCCCCAGGAGCACTTAGTCTTTCACGGCTGGTTTTCCTTCCCTGTCTCAAGCTGCAGTTCATGAGTGGGGACACTCAACAGGACTATGAGTGGCTCATCCTAGAGACTGTATGAGGAGTTCGAAGAGAGCAGAAGGCATTCAAGGAAAGCCTGTTCAGCTAAGCTGTTTATCTCCAGGAGTTTCTATCTCTTCCTCCTCTAACACAGTGTACCTGTTCATAGGATCACATAGATCGCGTGATGACTCCGGTCCTGCTCTACAGGTGCTCACCTGGCATTATCTTTGCTTCTTTTTACAGCTCAACTTCCTCCAGTGAATGGTGGGATCCCTCCTGCTGTGGTACATGCTCATGGCCATGGCTATTATGCTTTGCCCAGAAAGATTACACTTTTTTTTTTCAGACAGAAAGTAGCAGTGGTGAATTATCTCCCTACCTAAAGGAGACAAAGATCCTTCCTCCTTTCTGGGTATCACAGAGAGAGCATCATGAGTCCCACTTCTCCCCAGTAAGGGCAAGTCCCGTCAGTTGTTGCTAGGGTGACACTGCTAACTCACAACCTCAAATCAGATGCAACTGAAAAAGACACCCTAGTGAAGGGTTTGGATGGGAAGCCATATGTGGAGTGGTCATTTGTTTGTTCAGTCTGGAGAAGAGGAGACTAAAAGGAGACCTCCTCACTGTCTACAGCTTCCTCACAAAGGGAGAAAGAGGGGCAGGTGCTGATCTCTTCTCTCTAGTGGCCAGTGACACAACCTGAGGGAAGGGCAGGAAGATGTGCCAGGGGAGGTTCAGGTTGGACATTAGAAAAGGTTCTTCCCCCAGAGGGTGGTGGGCACTGGAACAGGCTCCCCAGGGAGGTGTCACGGCCCCAAGCCTGACAGTGTTCAAGAAGAGACTGGACAAGGCCCTCAGACACATGGGGTGAACTGTGGGGTTGTCCTGTGCAGGGACAGCAGTTGGATTCAGTGATCCTTGTGGGTCCCTTCCAACTCAGGACGTTCTGTAGAGGCAGAAACAGTTTGCAAAGACCTGTGTCTCTATCCAGTTCAGCAGGACAAGCAAGGGCTGGCAGCATTACATATCATTGTGCAGTTGCCGGACAACAAGAGACTGACTCATGTCAAACCAGGCCAAGTGAAAGCACTTTACTGAAGCTGAGCAAGAGTCCCCTTGCCATTACTCTGCATAATGCAGACTGAACCAATGGATAGGTGAGTGACTGATGCCGCAACATCCGAGAAGCCTGCTCTCCCGGGAAACACAGCAGGTAAGGGGTGTGGATTCTCTTTGCTGAGTGGAAGTTCAAATTTATCACCGTTGATGTCTTGCCCAAGGGTTCAATGTTTGACTGATGAGCACTCTACGGGGGTAGGTAGAGGATGGAGATGAAGGTCTGCCCCTATATGCATTTCTGTGTGCTTTTTTCTATTTAATAAACAATGATTGCAGTTAACAACAGTGCCTGTATTTGCTGTCTTGAGCTTCCTGCAATATTGTTAGAGATGGTATTGACAGGAAGATCCAGGCTTCCCAGGATAAAGAGGACAGGGATGCACCACAGCCCAAAGGAGCAATGCTCAGAGCTGTGTGTCAATACAAGGGAAATGAAAGTTGTGATATAAGTCATTGCCAGTCCATTTCATCCTCAGATCCACACATCTGCAAGCCAGGGCAAGTTGGGGCCATGGCAAATGACAAAGGGCAAGGGGCACACCATGCTCAGTTGACCGTGTTCCCAAAAACTGGCTTTAAAGTCTCACAAATCCCCAAATAAGGTACAACTGAAATAGGCAGGGATAGCTTGCATTTGATGTGTGACCCTGACCCTTCAGCATGTGAAGGGTAGCAAAGAAACACCCACGAACCAGACTCCTTCTGTTCCCAAGGCTTCTTTTCAAGTGCGTGTTACTTAATAAGAGTCTGGTTCCGGAGAACAGTGGGAATTCTCCTCTGTCCCTCAGAGCCTCTTGCAGTCCTTGAAGGTTTAAAAACAACAACAACAACCACACCACAGTCCATAGATTAAGAGAATATCCAATTTCTGTCCTGTAAAATTCCTATCCTATAAGAGCACAATGTTCACATTTTGAGACACATCCAGTTTCTGGCATTGCTGTGGCCCAGAATTGTCCATTATTATTTTTGGCATTCTTATAGGTGTTTTGACTCTAGACATCTATTTAGTCCATACGGCACTGTCTGCAGGAGGACAACATGCTTGATTTTCCAGCTATTGCTGCTTTCAAAATGCTCTTCTTCAAAGACCTGAGTAAGCCCAGGACCTATCCAAATGATGCTGTTGTAAACCATACCTAGAAAACATGTTTCCCTGTCATTGTCCAAGAATGGCTTCGGATTTAAACTTTACAGTGTTCCTATTTTGGCCTGGGACAATTGAGTTGGTTTGTATCAAGTTAGCTGGCACTGAAAAGAGAGGTGTGACCCGATAGGGAGGGGATCTTCCTTAGGGGTCCAGCTAGAGAGAAGGTAACTATAGGCAGAGACCAGCCCAAAATCCTGATAGTAAGTATAAAAAAAGTCCAAGTCCAGAAGCCATCCAAGAGAAAGGAAAACGCTGTCATCCCTCATCTGCTGATGAAGAGAGATGTAAACATCTGACACCCATGAACTTGGAGCCTAAATTTCAGAATAGGAACAAGAAAGAATCAAAGCTACAAGTACTAGGCTAAGCGACATTCAACCCAGCACACCAGTCTGCCAATACAGATTACGATAACAAATCTCTATCAGGACTAAAGCTGATAGTCAGTTACCCTCAGAACCTTCTCTAAACAAATCTGACCCAACATCAAGATACTTGTCTCATGTTGCTGAGGTGTTTCTAATCTGATCCTAGATATCTTACCAGGGTTTTTATCCTAGTTGTAAATGCATGTGTTATTCTACTGGTTAGGGCACTGGCTTTTGATATTGGAGACTCAGGTTTGCATTCCTGTCCTGAATTGAGCAGCAGGCACCTGATACCATACCCTGATTCAGCACTAACGTGAAAGTGAGATACTAGAAATATGCTAGCCCAAAAATAAAAAGCTTCAGTATTATAACAGTTCAATCACTAACTTACACAGGTAAAATCACTGACTTCTATTAGTAGATACATACAGTTTCCACTGAACTCAGTATTTGCACCCGTTTCTACCTGAGCTGAGGATGGTTCTAAGAATCTGGGGATTTTTGCAGCGCAAGTGAAAAGGAGAAGCCACCTGATATCTTATGTCCTCAGCCTACCTGTTTTCATGCTGCTATACTAGTAGATAATTCTCTTAAAAGAAGAAAAACACTGAACGGAGACCGAAGATAACACTGTATGTAAGCCTGAAAATAATCTAAAGAAATTCTGAACTCTTCAAGAGAACTTTATTCTCTATTAAATTCTGCAGGGTCATTTGAAAGTTCAACCAAGAAGTTTGTACCATTCTCTCTTACAGAATTTAGAGCAATTTTTATAGTCCCCTGTTTACTTACCCTACATCCACACTGCTTTCTTCTTCATTACATTCAATAAATATTTTTCAGATGGGATACCAACATTTTATTGACCTTTCATAAAACGGCAAATTGATTGCAAATTACTTTTTTCCCCCCATTACAGATATTTGATTTACTGGCACCCACTGTACAACGTGCCATCACTGAAGAAACCGTTGAATTTGGTCCAGAGGATACTAAATGAAGCCCAAAATATTGAAGTTCTGAGAATAAAAAATTTTTACACCTCTGTGTATGCCAAAGCATACTGACCTGACAACAGCAGGGCAAATTTCTTCTTCTCCTGTGCAGATGGGATGCACCAGGTGCCCTGTGTATCCTTGTTCCCTATCACACAAAACAGCTACTGCAGAAGCAGCAGCAGCCAAAGGTTCCTGATGCTGTTTGGCTGGAAGCCTTTGATCTACACCCAAAAAGACAGCTCCTGAAATTGAAAGACCGTCTCACTACTCCCAGCTCCTCAGCAGGTAGCTGCTCTCCTCTGAAGCCAACTGGAGTGCCAGTCCACACTAACTGGGAGGCTGGTGCAGATGCACCCACTGTGAAACAAATGAAGGTGAGTATTTACATCAAAGAGCAAAAGACGTTATTTCACCCACTGCTTGTACAAAGCAAGGATTTGAAAATAAATTTACTCTAGAAGGTAGGAAGAAATGTGAAACATTTGTTGCACCAGATGCGTGTTACACACCTTGGCATGCATGCATTTGTCAGGTCCATGTTTCTTCTTTTAATGGAAGCCTTTTAGATTTTGTTTCTAGACACACTATTCACCTACATCCTCACCAGAGATTGGATTTGGGGAAATCTCAAACTCCGCTAGCAACCTCTTTCCAGAGAAAGCAACACTGGTGGCTTTTCCTGTGTTTGTAAAAGATTTCTCCCAGCTGGTGCACTGATCACTTGTGCAGGCTCATTTCAGTTCCTCCTTAACAAACAGCCAGGTGCACTCTGTGCTGAGTAAGAAAAAATGAGCAGCAGTGAAGAGGTTGTCTTTAGAATAACTTGCTTTGTTTACCATCACCGAAGCTTGCCAGGTTTTTTTCCACTCTGCCCTTGTCTCCTCTTCCACCTTTGAGTCTATTAACACCTCTAAGAAGGAGAAAAATGTCCAACTGTTCTCTCTTAAATTGGAACACACTCAATGAATACATTGTACGTGCAGTATTAGACCATCTCCGTGACCTTCTCAGAAACAAAATGTGTCACATTCTTCTTGTTTTAAAAATTCTGTCCTCTCCTAACTGTATTAGCTCCATGTTAGCTCCCAAAGGACTTAAATGAAGACCAAGGTGCCAGGATTCTAGACAGCGGTGAACAGCAATGAGGCACAGCAACACTTGGTCTTAAAAAGTGCATGAGCTCCAGCTTTGTTTACGCTGTAGAGTTCTACAATTACAGCAAAGTAAAAATGCAGAGTGTAGCAGCAAAAAGGCGCTCCAGCTACAGCAAGTTTCCCTCATAGGATAAACTACCCTAGCTAGGGGAGATCCTTACCACTCCAATAAGTTCAGTTTTAGAGCCTTTTTCAACTATCACGAGGCAGGGATGCTACCCTCTGCTCTGCATTGGTACCCATGGCTGGGAGTATATGATGAGCGTGGAGCAAGTCCAGGGCAGGCAGAGGGAACTGGGATGACCAGGGATCTCTTCTCTCTGACAACCAATGACAGAACCCAAGGGAATGGCAGGAAGATGTGCCAGGGGAGGTTCAGGTTGGACATTAGAAAAGGTTCTTCCCCCAGAGGGTGGTGGACACTGGAACAGGCTCCACAGGGAGGTGTCACGGCCCCAAGCCTGACAGTGTTCAAGAAGAGACTGGACAAGGCCCTCAGACACATGGTGTGAACTGTGGGGTTGTCCTGTGCAGGGACAGGGGTTGGACTCCTTGATCCTTGTGGGTCCCTTCCAGCTCAGGGCATTCTATGATTCTGTGATTCTAGGGAGGTGGGGCTGCCCAGCACCATGGAGCTAGTTTGCAAAAGCCAGAGAGAGCAGAGCCCAGGTCTCCTGAGCATCAATTCAGAGGCGCAGATGGGAAACACGCTCTCTCAGGACCAGATGGAGGGCTTGTGCTGTAGCAAAAGGACTGCAAAGGGAAAGGACTGGAAAAATGAGAAGGAAGAAATCCCATCCCTCGATACACAAGGCCAGAGCATGCACGGCACCCTGCCTGCAGGGGCACAGTGTCTGCCTGGCTCTGGGCCCTTCGCAGCTGGCACGTGTGGGTGAGGGGCTTCGCACCCAGCTGTGCTCACAAGGAAGCCCATGCACTGCGGTAGCCTGGCACAAGCGGTGCCCAAACCAGCACCATGCGTGTCCCTGCGGTACACAACTGTTCTGCCCAAGCTGCATATTTCTGCTCCATTTCCTGAGTTTTAGCTTGTGTCTGGCAGATAAAACAACATCCATCAATCAAGCTCAGCAAGGCTGTTATCTGCGAGAGCAATAAGTCTCTCTCTGTACTCCCTCCTCCAGCTGCCTCCTCAGCCAAACCAACTAAGCCAAACCAGCCTGGAGCTCTCAGGACAGGCCCATATGCCCAGCATCTGGAGAAGGCATGCAGAGAGCACAAGCCTGTGCTTTGCCAGGGCCATGGGGTCTGTGGAAGGTTTTCTTTTCCATCACAGATCTGGATCCTCATGCAACCCACCAAAAGCAGCAGACACCAACCATCTCTGGGCCCCTGCAGGAGCTCCCAGAAACCCTAGGACAAGGCGACAAATGCTGCCTGGAAAAGCGTCTCACCCTTTCTATAGAAAGGATCTCCAAGTGATGTACATCCTGAGATGACAGATAACACTCACTTTTGGAAACTCTCCTGAACATTACACTACTGGGATCTTAATAATGTTATCCATAGTGTCTTGTATAATGTACTTAATTGCATCAAAGATAAAAATGAATACTTAGTGGATCTTGCTACTAAAACGTGTCAGAAAAATCATTAAGAGCAGTAAATTATGACAATGAGAGATAATTTTACAAATGAAGGCCTGAAAACGTCTGGAATTTCATGTTACGTTTGAAAAAGTAGCAGAAAATGGAAAATAAAATGCTCATAAACCTAAGCCACAGAAATGAAAGTCTACATGGATATTAAATAATAATAACAAATGGAGAAAAGTTACGTATGCACACAGCAGTTTTAGAAGCCGCACCTCCTATGAATAGGACTAGGAAGAGGCTTAGGCAGAGCAGGCAACTACCCATGGTGATTTTCAAACCTGTAAAATTACTAGTGTTACCCACCCTTCTTTGCCTGTGCCAGCACCCCAGAGCCAGGGAGGCAGATGATGGACTGGAGATGCAGGGACACAGACCCCCAGCCACCGTGACTACCCCATAGCTCCCTGCCACCCCATGGCAGTGAGACCAGGGAGTGCCCTGGAAGGCTCCATCCCTACCACAGCTGTGCCCACCTTCCCCTGACTCCTCCAGGAGCTCCCCATCGCAGCTCCCATCCCTCACCTTTACATGGAAATGTTCGGCGTTGCCTGCACAGCTGAGGATTTTGGGCAATTAACCATCGCTATTTCAGAAATAACATTTGTGGTGTCAGGCAGCCAAAATAAACCATACCTTCCAAACTGATTTACTGTCTTTCATTTTTTCTGGAGGAAAAAGCTAAAGCCGTGCCAACACTACATTACTCAGCACTAAAACTGTTAGTCTGGTCACCACAAGACTTGTGCTCTTCCCATGGATTTGCTGCCTTCTAACTTTGACCTGGGCAGACTTTTTAATCTCCACATTTTAACGAACTCACCTTTAAAACTGATGTTGGACCATTCCCATGAAGGGCTTTGTGTTGTAGAGATGAAGATATGAATTAGATCAGTAACTATATAAAATTTTCACTTGAAAAACGGAGGGGCCACCAACCTAGACAGCCTTATACAAGTTACTGTTACACTTAAAACTCACTGTAAGAGGCAATTCAGACTTGAGTTGGAAAGAAAATGACTGTAAGAAGATCAGCATAAAATGGATTAGAAGTTTGAAGGAGAGGTTTGAAAAAGAAATGTGACTGGCATGCAGAAGGTGGGCAGATTTTCCAGACACAGAAAGCAGCATGAGAAAGACTTTTAGTGCCAAAGGAAACAAGATAAATGTCCTACCAAGCAAAGCAAAATTGGGAGCTATATTTCCAGCAAGATAGATGTCACTGTTGCTCCCACGAAATATGTGCAATTATTTTGCAACATCTGTTCTCAAAATGTCACATTTCGGCAAGAATGGGCATTGCCCACACGTGTAAAAAACTAATGTGCACGTATTTGTATTTAGCATGGGCTTACCATGTTGGCATAACCAAAAGCTGATGTTTGAAAATGTGGGCCCAAATGCCTTCACTGGAAGCAGAATGCAGACAGATTTTCATGAATCTCAATGTGTTTTATTTTTATGGCACTGTCTTTGCTGAATCCAGCAGAAGTACCATTACCCCATTACCATTATAAGCTCTGTTGTGTTGAGGGCCTAACCAACCCACATAAAAAGCAGGGGACCTTAATTTTACATTGGAATTAATTTATATATTATCAGACTGTAGGTCCCACAGTACTTATAAAGTTGAATATCAATATTATAACTAAACATGGTGGCAGGACTGCCACTTCTTGAAGTTGCCATCACATCAAATGAAAGTGCTGACTGGTCAGAAGGCTGGTGCAAGAAACCAGATGGGGAAAAGAAAAGGAGCTGGTAAACAATGTGTTTGCACAATAAGCTCGTGGACCATAGCTATAGAGAAACCTAAACAGTGTCAGATAAAATGGACTGAACTGGGACTTTGTTGGGCAGACCAAGATGTCCCTAATTTCATGAACACCTACCATGCTCTCTCCACAGCATTTCTGCCTCAAACAGCTTGGAGGCACCAAGCACAAACAAAGATGGAGCAGCAAAGACGACTGCTCCTTGTAGTGATCCTGTCTTGCCTGTTGCAAAAGGGGTGCTGAGACTGGAGACTGCAGCAGGAGAAAGTAGAGCAGACAAATGCTGGTCTGGAGACCTGCTGTGGGACTAAGAAGGTCTGTTAGACCAAGAGGCTTTTAGGACTTCAACAATGCCACGCTCAGAGTACTTCCCCTGAATTTGGCAGAACCATCTACTGAGCAATGGCAACTGAAAAGGAGGTCAGTGGGCTGTATAAAATGTAGACATAGGAGCAAGGTGATAAACAGAAAGTAGTCTGGGAAAGAAAAAAACAATTGGTGTCTAAACCTTGTATTCACTTTGACCTTCATCGTGCACTCTTTGCTGCTGCTCCCACCTACAATGTCAAAGCGGTGCTCTTCCATCTCATGGTGCTACTATGAAAATAAAGCCATTAATATTTTTAAAGCATTCAGGATACTGTCACACTGAATGACAGCAAAAACCCTCTGAGGAAATTAATAACTCTTTCTTCAGTGCAGCTTCTGAATAGGATGTTGGAATTAAGGGATCAGCTCCTCCCTCCACTGTTAGAAAATGATGAAGAAAAACTACTGAATAGCTGCTTAGTGAATGAGGACTGTCAATCCCACAGCCTGGATGAGGCACTGTCCTGTGAAGTCATTTGTAACTGCATCATTAAAGCCTGTACCATAATGCACCCCTGCAAGGCAGCCAACCTAAAGTTGCACGGGCAGCTCAACTCTGGCTGCAATTTCAGTGGGGGCTGCAGGGAGGGCTGGGAAGGTCCTCACACACAGCACTGCATGACCAACCATGAGTAAACGCTCCCATCACCGTCAAGGCAGGACTTCGTTCTCTATGTTGACTTGCACCAAAAATTTTATCACCCTTACAAGTTTATAGCCTTGGCAAGGCAAAACACTCACCACACAAAACGTAAGAAGCTCTGGAAAGGACAAGTTACGGTGATTGAGGTGGAAGTGGCTGAGTGGCAACAGGCAACTCACCTGGCCAGAGGGGAACACCCAGCAAGCAAAGCTGAGGGGCACAACCCCAAGGCACAGGCCAGTGGTGCACAAGGAACGGAACTGAAGCAAAGATGAGGGCTGGCCGTGTGCATCAGTGCTGGGGGAAGGAGATGGCAGAAAGGGTAGCTGAGAGTGGCCAAAGGAAACTGCACCCCATGGGAAACAAGGTAAGCAATTCATTCATTGCTAAAAAAACCTACTAACTGCCCCCCCCCACCTTTCCCCTCCCCCCAAAAAAACAAAAAAAAAAACCCAAAACCAAACAAACTAAAAAAAAAAAACAAAAAAACCCACAAACAAACCACCACCAACAACAACAAAAAACCAAACACCAAACAACAAAAAACCCTTTCTCTTAAAAGCTGTGACAAGGAGGGAGAGCAAGACCCCTCCTTCCCTCCTGTACAGCTTCTTAAAATTACTCCCACCAAAGTCTCAGCCATGAAACTCTACCAGCTGATGTTAAAACCCTGTACGGGAAGGCTCTGAGCAGAGCTCATCCAGGCAGGCACTGAAATCTGGGTGAGAAGTAGTTAGCAATCTGGCAGAGTCTGTCATGAAGCCAACAAATATTTCCCTAGTATTCCTGAGATGCTCCAGCTCCTCTCTGAGACAATTCGGCTTTCCTCAGCAGGGAGTCCTACCTTGCACTTGGGGTGGGATGCACAGCCGATGCTCTCCACGAAAGAAGTCAAACATCAGAAATTAGCACTCATCGTAAATAACCCACCACGAGTGAGCTGAACCGAAAGAAGCTGCGACCCTGAGCCCAAAAGCTGAAAGCCATTGCTGTTTCACGGGCCAGGTTTGTTCCCTATTGTGAGCATGGTAAATTTTTATATACAGATCTCCCTTTTCAAAAATGCCAGCCCTTTCCTAGGCCTGGAGTTTGAGGTGATTGTTGCTATTTGTGAACGACTTGGGAATTAATTAATGTAAAGCCAACTGGCTCATAAATGGTTGGCATTGTGAACAGCCCCAGAATCATGGGGAGAGCAGTTTATGTGGTCAGAGCCACATTCAGTGCTGCATGTGAAGGGAGAAGATTTATTAACACAGTAGGTCCGTTTTCCAAAAGTTTGCAAGGGCTGCTTTATAATGAAGGGGCACTGTTCATAGCACAGTCAGCACCTATTTTTTTCTGGGGCGTATTATAAATCCCAACTAGTAAAAGAAGTTGGGGGAGGGTTATTTAGCACATAGGGAATAAAATCTCAGCATAGAAACAGCATAAATAACATATTTACTATGGAAAGAAAGAAGAAACGGGAAAAAAAAAAAAAAGAAACAGAAACAAGACTTTTTAAACAAAATTAAAAATAATACAAAGTATTAAACTTATTTGTATCCTGATGACAAGAGTTAAACTCCCACACTACAGCTAATTAAGTTAAATGAGCCTACCAAGATGGATTATAACCTATAAATACTTTTGGTTGCTTGCCTCTCTCAAAAACCATCTTTGATTTAAAAATATCACAGAAAAACACAAATAGCTAATAATACGGTTTAGGCACTGATAATTAAAAGTGAGAAGAAGGAAAACATGTACTTTTGGATAAAAATAGTCATCTGGGTATTTTTAACTAAAAGCCTACCGTCAATAGACCAAGGTAAAGCGGTCAGTGGTCACTGAAAAACTCCCCAGTGCTCTCCAAGCAAAGCAGCAGGGTTGTGCTGAAAGCCATGTCCTTGGTGGGTGAGGGACTGGGAAGCGACCAGGGTGGCTGTGGCCGGGCACAGGGCTGGACCGTGTTTGCTTTGGTGGCAGGGTACATCAGCAGGGCAAGCTGCACTCTGTTTGGTTCCATCTGTATGTGTGACAACACTAATTAAAGGCCCGGTGTGTGCTGATGGAATGGGCATGGCGCAGGACATCGCTTTCTATGCCCGTCTCTGGTGCCTTCACAGCCTTGGGCACATCCCCCAACCTCTGTGCCCAGGGCAACAACCTTTCCTGACACGTGCCTTATTTTCTCTAGCTCACTCTAGTTTCTCTTGCAGTCCACTGCCTGCAGTATTTTGGCTACACGTCCTTGGGGCCAGGGGACAACACAGGACCCTTTGTAGCTTCGATCAGCCTTTTTGTGTCTGCTCTCCCCAATGGGGCTGCTGCAGAGGGGGACAGAGCTACTGGGCTTGGCTGAAGCTGACTGACAAAGAGCACTCCTGCTCACAGAAAAGCCCCACTGAAGCAAACACAGCTGGTACCCACAATACCCCATTTCCCAGTCAGCACAATCCCCTCTCTCACCACAGTCATGTATCCTCCTGGCAACTGGGATGCTCTAAGGCTCCCAGACATTTGCCATGGGGTTTTTTCTTGAGATTACAGTCCTGCAGTGATAGATGGATCAAATAGCTCTTGCTAGATGTGCACACACAAAGGTGTTTGTAAGAAGTATCCTATGATTTTCCTGACAAATATTACACCAAGACAAATATCTATATTTAATTCTCCCAGCTAGACTGCATGTATGTTATTATCATCCCCAGAAAGCTTCACTATTGTTGTGCTTTCTTGAAAAGAGAATAAGAAACTATGACAATAGTAATAAAAATTATGATGCTGCCTGTTCTCTTGCCTCCTACTTCAAAATTCCTATAGCTGTTTAACAATCATCCTGTATTTCTACACAGCAAGGAAGAATATGAAAGGTAAAGTGAAAGAAGCCAAAGAAGTCCCATGAGGAAAACTTGAAAATACTTTTCCCAAAACACAAGTGAGGAACCAGATAGCTTAATGTATATAAATGAGAATGGCAGCTCTATTTCATGCTAGTTAGACCATCAGATGTAGAGGCCATCATTGCCAAGAACTCCCATGTAGTTACTTTTAAAAAGAAATTTCATATATCATGAAGTAATTTTCTGAAAAGATTTTTTTTTAATCACTTGTCTAGTGGGTTTCCATAGAAGCCATCCTGCTCCCAGAGCAGTCTAACAGTCACGTTAAGATCCTGATACCATTCACAAGAGCTAGAAAATTCAGAAGTTAAATATACTGCTTGTTCCCTGGGTCACACAATGTGTTCAGACTTTGTTACATTCAAAAAACATCTTTTTCTTTAAAGAAGAACTCTGACAAAAGCTTTCCACCCCTCTCTGATAAGAATAAGAAAATAGATGGGAAAAGGAATAAACACTGTAGAATTCAACAGCATGAAGGGCTTATCTCCTTCTTCAGACACTTTGAATTTTGTGAGATTTCGCTGACTTTTATAAAGGGACTAAATGCAGCACTTAAAAAAAAGAAGTCCCTACCATTCTCTATTTGTTTTCTTTGAGCTTCATGACCAACAAGAAAACCACACATACCTTGTCAATTATTTTTACCAACAAAACCACGACCGTCTTGTATTGAGAACCTGAGCCACAAAAAGGTTTTCCCCGGCTCACCAAGCCCTCTCCTCCATCACCCCTGCAGCCACTGCCCTGTCTGCTGCCAGTGCTGGGGTTTCTCCTCCTGACCTCGTGGCTGCCCATGGTGGCAGGACCAGCATCTGGGAGACGTGGGGCTGGACGAACCAGCTCCTGTCAGGAACCTAAATCCTTGTCACAGCAGCGTCTGAGTGCTTCCCTGTCTCTTCTGGAGTCCTGCGTCAGCATTTTACAGCACAGGTGCAAGGATGCAGCTTGCAAACGGTCATACAGAAGCTATGGTGTCACAGGAAATTTAAACCAGGCCTTTGAATCCCAAGTGGCATCCTAGTCCCTCGGCAACCCTTCCCCATCAGCGTGGAAGAGGAGGAAAGGGTGAGTGCAGCGACAGCCTCCAAAAACCATCGGCTCCTCTGCTGCGAAGTCACCTCATGCTAGAGAGAGGAGCAGAAATTGTAGCTACAGTCTGCTGCCAAGACCTACCTGTTGCTCTCTTAGAAAAACAAAAAAAAAAAGGAATAAAAAGAAAAAAAAAAAGGAAGAACTATAGGTTTAACCAGAGTATTATCAGAGATTTGGAAGTATTAAGAGCCTGTTCAGCTGTGCCCTTGCTAACAGGTGTCCCCAGCAGTGAAATGCAATTAATATGGAGAGGATTTCTGGGAACATGGGGATGGATAGGTCAGCCAAATAATCCCACGTTAAAACTAGTGGGCTGTGTATAGCTAGCAGCCCAAGACAATCCTGATGAAAAATACAAACATTCAGGTCATGCTGGGCTTGCTGAAAGGTTTTGTAACAGAATTATTAAGCTTTTCACAACACAGTGGCGCTGACGCTTCTGTAAAACCCTGGCGAGGTGCCAGTAAAGCCAAAAATGCCCTTCACCACTGCATTACATGCAAAGAACCACTCTTCTCCTGCCTTATCCCAGCTCTCTGTCGCCTTCCTGAGCATCCTGGTCTTTACCCTCTCATTTTCTTTGATCTAGTTCTCAAGAGAAGAACATCTGATCCCAGTAATCTCAAAAGAGCAACAACAGTGGGAGGCCCATTAAATCTCATTTTCAGCTTGTCCTGAGAAATTGAGAGGAGGGAGAGGACGAACAAGAGAATCCCAAGCATGGCAGTTGCTGTAAATAAGAGAAAACAGAGGACACATCAAAAAGGGAAGAGGTTGTTGAAGGATCAGTGGTCCCAAGCTAGAGATTATTAAAGGGGAAAGAGAGAGAGAGAGACACCCCAGCTGGTTTTCCACAAGAAGCACATGTTTGCAGTGAAGGAAGCATGAAATGAAATAAAATACTGGGAAAAGCCTGTGCTAATATGACATCAAGACTGCAAGTATGAATGCGAAGAGGCCTTTGAGGGCCATCGTTACACATCCTGTGTATTAACACTGAAGATGGACTAAACGAGAATTCAGAAACCTGAGCCCTTTAATTATAGTTGGATCTGGAGGCTCAGAGACACACCTCCACACTCGGGGCTTGGATGCCCTTAGTTCTGGATGTCCCACAGAAGCTACAGAGAAAACGCATTTACACTGTATATTAAAATGTGGGCAGATACAAGGGAGTCCCTTTTGACAAATTAGTTTTATCTTACAAAGCTTTTTGGGAAATAGCCTTGCCAGGCTAACTAGTAGTATGGGAGGCAAAACATAGGATTCCAGGGGGTGGACGGAAGGCTGAAGTAAATTAATCCCTATATAATGCAGCATTCAATGTGCCTATTTACTAGATGTCAGGAAACCAAGACACCACTATGAACTCAGTAAACTCTTCCCTTAAAGCGATGATTCAGAGAAAGGGTTTTGTAGGTTGAAAGGGACCACACAGGTTATTTCTGATCTTCAAAGCAAGTTTGGAGCTCAGATGACCTAAGCGTTTGTGGATGAACGATCCTGGGAGGAACCCGACTCTGCACACAGTCTTGGCACGAGGCTGAAAAGCTGCACGGCTGGGACCCCATCAGCACTTCCTCTCCTCCTGGGGTTGCGGGGGCAGGTGATGAGGCTCAGCAACTTCTAGTAATTAAAGAAACAGGTGGAACAACATCACACTATCACCCGGCAACTTAGCACGCTTCTTTCTCTGCTGCCCTCACACTCAGATGCCTTCCCTTTTATTCCCTTCCTCTCCTCCACCCCCGCATCCATCATGAAAAATTAATTTCCCTTTACTGGAGTTCACAGGCAAGAGGGAAAGTTAAAAATAAACAGCTTACATGCAGTCATTTGTACCAGGGAAAAAATCCAATAATTTCAGGCCCTAGTATATCTAAAATTATGTAATCATGTCCACTAGCAGGATGGAAACATTTTAGCTGGCAAACGGGTGCAGAGCAAGACATACCACTGGAAGCTTGAAACAGCAAGTGGCAGACACTCAAATAAAATAACCGTAGTGAAATGTACAAGATTAGAAAAGGACACAAACCAGCTATGACTTGACCTCAGTTTCAGTTTACTCCAGTTGAAACAACTGAGATACTTATAGCCCTAAGCCTCATCATTTAGTCAAGAATTGCCTGTGATGAAAGCAGTTGGAGGGAAACGTTTTTACACACATTTGTCTGCTCTAATTTTCCTCCAGCTGCTGCCTTTTCAATTTTGATCTCCAGACAAACAGCATTGAGACAGGTGATTTAATAGACCAAGCTAAATTGAAGCGACTCTGGCAGCCAGCACACAGAAATGATATCCAGCTACCTCGGGCGAGGAGACCTCTCCGTGCTGGAGAACAGGGAAGGAAGATGAGCTTTGGCTCAGCACCCACCTTGGCCACTCCACCGCGGTCAGAGACACCACAAGGACAACCCACAGCTGGGGGCTGCCCAGCCCTGCCTTCTGCTCACTGCCACCCCCAGCCCACCTCACACGTTTGGAGCCCCTGGGAATGGCTGCATTGCTTAAACACAGCATGGGATGCAGTGTGACGATCTGTGTTACGTCCATCTTGGGTGGAGCTGCTGAAGAAAAAGGCGGTCCTGCATCTTTCCTCCCTGACGTCTCTGTCTGGTCTGCTTCTGTCCCACATCACCTCCTCCTCGCCGTGGCTCCTTGGCATCAGGGTTTGTCCATCCCTACAGAGGCCATGTCAAGGAGCCCAAAGCACAGAAAACTGACCCAAAAAGGAGAGGAAAAGCATTTTGGCTGACACAGCCCTCTAAACAAAGGATGCAGCAGGAGAGCTGCACAGTGATGGGATCAGGAGGGGACAGCCCACCCCCTTAAGAGCAGCCCATCGTCAGGTGAAGATCTCTGCGCTGTAAACTGGACCCCCTGGCTTTCCAGTGAAGATGTCCTCTGCTCATCATGCAGCCATGACATCGCTAGTGCTGAGGCTAGGGAAAAAACACAAACACTGTACTTTCGTCTGGGAGTGGCTTCACCTTCATCTTTTTGTACAAACAGGCACTAAAACTGAGTGAGAAAGTGGACAAATCCCTGACCTAATACCAAAGCCTACTTAGACTGAAAGTTGCTGGGCTTGTGGTTCTCACTCAAGCAAGATGACAGTGTTACGTGCACACATCATGCCCTGAGCAACCACTGAGGCACTGAGTAGGAGACAAAGGTCATCCCCCGTCACTTTCATAAGCCCACTGGTGATGTTTCCCTGCCCAGGGAGGGAAGCCTACAGGCTCGGGGAAAAGTGGCTGGAAAGCTGCCTGGCAGAGAGGGATCTGGGGGTGTTGATTGGCAGCCGGCTGAACATGAGCCAGCAGTGTGCCCAGGTGGCCAAACAGGCCAGAAGCATTCTGGCTTGTACCAGGAATAGTGTGGCCGGCAGGACCAGAGAAGTGATTGTGCCACTGTACTCTGCACTGGTGAGGCCACACCTCGAATCCTGTGTTCAGTTTTGGGCATCTTATCTCAGGAAAGACATTGAGGTGCTGGAGAGAGTTCAGAGAAGGGCAACGAAGCTGGTGAGGGGTCTGGAGCACAAGTCTGACGAGAAGCAGCTGAGGGAACTGGCCTATTTATCCTGGAGAAAAGGAGGCTGAGGGGAGACCTGATCACTGTCTATGACCACCTGAAAGGAGGTTGTAGCATGGAGGGGGTTGGTCTCTTCTCCCAAGTAACAAGTGATAGGACAAGAGGAAATGGCATCAAGTTGCACCAAGAGAGGTTTAGATTGGATATTAGGAAAAAATTCTGCACAGAAAGGGTTGTCAGGCATTGGAACAGGCTGCCCAGGGAAGTGGTGGAGTCACCATCCCTGGAGGTGTTCAAAAGTCACATAGACAAGGTTCTTACGGACACAGTTTATTGACAGTGTTAGGTTAATGGTTGGACTCAATGATCTTAAGGATCTCTTCCAACCAAAATGATTCTATGTTTCTGTTCTTCCCTCCACAGCATCCCGCACTCTCTGGCAAAACCATACGCACGCCTTGAAGGCATGTGGGTATAAAAAATCCATGCTTGCTGGCAAGCAAACAATTCTCCAAGAGAGTCCCTCAGACCCAGACCCAGTGCATTTGTGTTTTGCTGAAAGGTACAAGCCATGCTGTTTATCCTGTGCTTGTGCGGGAGGGTGTTTGCATTCTTCAGAGCAGCGGTGCAAGTCACTTTCCCCGGGTATTGTCATAAAAAGCTAGGTTTCCCCCAATTGCTTTTCTCAGCTTCACAAGATTGCCACTTCGGGTTTTGTGCCGGGGCAGCGGGGGTGAGATTAGCTTCCCAAAGAGAATTAAATCCATAAAAGAGGTAAGGAGGGCCTGCTGGTGCTATTCAAGAGCAGTGGGAAGACACACTCTTCCGTAGACAGAGCTTCAGAGCACAGCCCCCCTAACCTTTATTATTATTCTTTCACTGCCAGGGAATTTAATTGATCAAAGCAACCCAATTCTTGACACAAGTACTTGAAGCTGTGAATCTGTTCAAACCTTGAGCTTACAGCTAGAAACCCCCTGAAGTCCCTAGCAGGTTTTGCACTCAGCTGCTACAGGGAGCACGTCCCAGCACCGCAGTAAAGAAGCGGCAATAGAAAATGCTGAGAAAGAGGGAGGGGAAAGGGCCGATTAGATAAGCTCATAAGGATTTGGATCAAGTGGGCCCGCTTGGCTCAGAAAGTTTGGACAATTGGGGTTCTCTCAGCCCTACAAGGTGGGAAACCAGAGATGGTGGTACAGTGCTGCTGCTGCTTCCTCAAGGCTATTGAACCTCAGCAGTACCTCTAGCCTGGCAGCATCGTTTTCACATTTGTTCTTATTGTGGCTTTTGGAGACCTTATTGCTGCCTCGCACTACTTAAAAGGGGCCTATTAAGAAAGATGGGAACAGACTTTTTAGCAGGGCCTGTTGTGACAGGACAAGGGGTAATGGTTTTAAACTAAAGGAGGGGAGATTCAGGCTAGACACGAGGAAGAAAATTCTAGAACAAGGGTGGTGAAACACTAGCACAGGTTGCCCAGAGGTGGTAGATGCCCCATCCCTGGAGACATTCCAGGCCAGGCTGGACGGGGCTCTGAGCAACCTGATCTGGTTGAAGATGTCCCTGCTCATTGCAGGGGGTTGGACTGGATGAGCTTGGAAGGTCCCTTCCAACCCAAATTATTTTATGATTCTAGCACATGATGGGACAAGTTCCTGCCAGGGGTCCAAGGTTAGCATCACAAAGACGGAGAGATTGGCTGCATCAAATCCTCACCCGTTTTGAAGATGCTGCTCATGCACTGCAAGCAACTACCTCAAAAATAGGGAAAGAGGCACAAAACAAATGCATCAAGGAAAAATCCCAACCAGGGGGGCACCGCAGATACAGATCTGTACAGCAGCACAGACAGGCAGAGAGTTTCCAGTCAGCTTGGTCACTGTGAGGGTTTGATGTGGAGCACTGTCTACCAAGCATCGCTTGTCACTGGTATGGGCAGACGGCAGCAGCAGCCAGCAGTGGCTGGGACACTGCCAGCCACCCACCCTCTCCTCTTTCTGTGGGTCTCCAGTGCCCACAGCCCTGCTGAGACATCCTGACTGGGCTGCTCTGATTGCCACTTGGCTGTTACTGGTACCTATAAAAACCAACCAAATTACATCTCCCCTTAAAACCTCAAGCTAGTTAGTAAGACAGCCCCAGATCAAGAGCACAGACCTGGCATGGTCCTAGAAGCAACTGGCAGGGGCAGGCTCTTAAAATTATCTACCTAAATATGGATTTCTAAGAGAGAAACCAGAAGTCAAAAGAGTGAAAACTTATCATAAATACTTGAGTGAGACACAAACTGGAGCAAGAGTCTTTTGGTTTGTTGGCTGTAAAGACACCTTTTACACTTCCAAAATATCCTCTGTCACTCTTTCCTTACCCATTCTTTGCTCCTGTGGCTTTTTCCAGCCTGACTTTCTGTAGAGTCAATAGCATCTGAAAGGAAAGCTGCCTGTGTTTTATGTTCTTCCTAATTTGCAAGAAAAACAAATGTAAATCACACCTCACATCTGCAGTACTGCAAAAGAAAATGTTAGATTTAAGGCTCTGCTATGTACAACAGGAGAATCAAAAAGTATAGTTGGAGTGATTGGATACCAGACAAATGATTTTTTTTGTTTGGTTGTTTTTTTTAAGGTCTGCTTGGGGAAAAAGAAAAGCTTGAATATGAAATGCCATTGCCCCTTGACTCAGTTAGTATTGTTTTGCATTAAAAAGGAAAAAGCCACATTGTACAAAGCATGCAGCAAGCTGCATGTGTGGAGTAGGTATGTTAGAGCATTATACTGGGCATAACTGCTTATTTATTAAAATCTGATAGGTGGTGAAACTCGATTTAGCTGATGTCAGCAAGCTTCCTAATGAGGCCTCTTATTTTTTCTTTTAATGAAAGGGTAGCTTTTTGCCTCCTCTAATCAGCTTGACAAAGAATATATAAAAATGCAAAGAAACATAAATATTACTGTAATTACCAATAAGAAACACCATGGACAAATGCAGGAAGTACCTGCAGATCCTTCTGCAGATGTAATGGTTGAATACTGTGGATTATTTGTTCTGCTCTGGAAAGGAAGGGCGTTTCATAAACTGTAAACCACCTTCATCAAAATCTAAAACCAGCCCCAAATCTGCAGCTTTTTCGCCACACTCAGACGTGTTCAGAAAGTACCTCTGACTAAGCATGATCTATTTTCCTGTTCACAAGTTCTGCGGACACTGGTGTCCCAGTTTATGAGCATGAGGGGGTTTCTCCTCATCTAGTGGATGGGTGAAACTGCCCTTCAGTCCCAAGCCCAGAGCACGGATTGCCAAATCTACAAAGAATCTTGGAGGTGGCAGCAGCAACATCAAAGGTAGGTGCAAGGGAAGGTACCGCTACTAGCCTTAGAGCTGCTATGCAAATTAAATGATGCAATGTAAGGGTATGTTAATGCCTGCATTAAGCCTCTGAACATGCCCAGTGTGAACCATTTCCAGAAGCCTAAGCAGATTCATTCTCAGCTGGAGCCTTGTATAATTAATAAAGGCACTGTGCCTTCTCTCCTGACCCAAGTGGCTAGGTACCAAACCATTTATAGCTTTATAGGTTAACACCAACATCCAAAAATGTATTGGCAGCTTGTGCAGATCCTGGCACATTAGTGTGATGTGTTCCCAGCATGAAGCACTACTTAATAAGCGGGTCACTGCATTCTGCATTAGCTTCAGTTTCTGAGTGGGCTCAACATATAGCCCCATGTAGAGTGTATTATGGCAACGACATCTCAAAGGGACAAAGGCATGGATAACTGAAGCAAAGTCCATTTGAAAAAGAAAAAGTAACCCTGTTCTCACTGGAGATAAAGGTGTTTTGAAAAGGGCACTGTCGCTGTTCAGGCATCCCAGAGCATCTTTCAATCTAGCACACTGAAGCAGTTCATATACGTTACAGGGAACAGTGGTTGCTCCCTTGTGTGACAGATCCAGTACAGATTCAACACACTCCTCCCGCAGCCCCACCAGCACAGTCCTCACTTCCCCCACATGGACGAGCAGTCCAGTGCATTCCAGCCCCAAATTCAGCTGCCATGAGATAGTGCTTCTTCAGTGGAAGACAGGATTTGTAATAGTAAATAAGTGATTTAAGAAGCTAATGGTTCTTATTTCAAGCACAGGCTTCTCCTTGACAAGCAAGACTGTGTCTTGCTTGGGTCTCCATAGTTGAGTGCAGAGTCAGCCCAGCTTTTGATGAAGATGATCCGACAGGAACCAGGATGACTTTGCACTGTGATGCATCAGGAAGCTCAAAGAAGTACTGAACAAATTCTATGGAGAAACTGCTATGGGACGTGTACAATGCTATATGCTCTCATATGTGCAGTAGTACCTTGGAAAATGGAAACGGTAGCTACCAGCACAGACCAGTGTGCTCAAGTTCCTCAGGCCAGAGAAAGTCATAAAGTAAAGGAATGATCTATCACACATGTAGTGCATTAGAGCTCTTCATTAACAGAGGGACTAATCAATTTATGGAACTCATGAATCAGTAAAGCTATTACTTATAATGATTATTGGCAAATTAACATATCACAGTGTACTGACCCCGATTCATCTCTGGTGTAAGCCTACTACCCACACACAGCTGATAAAGGGCCCAGCACTACTCGCTGCATTTCCACCCTGCTCAGCTAGACTGGGTCCGCTTAACACCAAGGATAAAAAAAGCACTACACAGCCAGCCCCCAAGGTTTCAGCTTTGATAATCATACATGTGTATAGACTGTACAGAAGACAGTAGAGCAAAAACAACTGTGAAACGTATGGAAGATCACAAGCCTTGGCCTCCAGGCATGAGTTTTAAATCCACTCAAGGTTTACCTACAAGCAGACCCAGTGGCTGGCTCATCCAACAAGGAAGAAAGAGGGTCCCGTGCCAAATTCTGATGCTAATCCAGTTGGCCACTTAATGCTTGCTCTCATTTTGAAGATAACATAATCCAGCACCTTAATTTGGACCCGGCTTTAGCCCAACAAGGATCCTAGTGAGGAAGTTTACACACTAAAACCCCAGGGCCAGGCTGCCTGCACCCCAATAGTGCAGTGGTCCTATGGCCTAAAGCAGCCACACAGTGGGACACATGCAAACACCTCCATGCAAGATTTAAAGAAAAAAAAAAAGCGGGGAGGAAGGGAAGTGATGTTATTCAAATCCCACTTCGCCACAGAGCCCAGTAGTCCACACGTAAAAAATGATTCTTTATTAGCGATCCTGTGGCTTTAAACCAGAGGAGACGTGGGCTTTGAAATCCTACAGACAGACAATCATTCCCTATTTAATTCTACTAGACTTTTTCACAGAGGCTTTTTATGGTCTAAACTGACATTCTTCTCTCTATTCATTACCGCATTCCTGGCCTAAAAACTGTATGACAAGGGAAAGGAAGTGGAAAATTAGGTTACAGTGCAAACAAACATACTGAAAACATTGCACATTTGAAAACAAATTAAGTTTAACTATACTTCACAAAGGTTAACTTCATAGGTTTTATTATTAGAAAATATCAAAACACTGTTCATTTACTGCAGGGCTCTCCTGCCTGCTGCTTTGTTTCTGGGTCATGTAAGTGTCACGAGGGGTCAGCTCCACATTACTTACAAGCCACGCTTGCTTAACAAAGTAATCCACAATCTTTCCAGCATTCACCTACTATTAAGCGCTCTTGCACAGGGCATCGTTGACATCTACGAGGCACTCGTAGGTTCACCGACACAAGGAAGCTCCTACCAGCTGAACTCTTGGCCCTCTGAACATACATGTAAAGGGCCAGAGACTCCAGCCTGCCTTAAATCAACATTTCCCCACTGAAATCAGAGGAGGCACGCTGCTCTAATAGTAGAAAAACCATCCTTGACATCAGTCATATTGCTGCTTACTGAATTAAGGTTTAATCAGAGGTTATCATTGGCTTTGCTCATTCATTGTAGCTTATTTTTGTCCCCAGAATAGCACAGAGAGTGGCCAAAATTGCAGGATATTAGCGCAAGGCTCTGTACGTTTCTCTGGTCTACAAGGATGAGAGTTTTGGTTGTTGGATGTGCCCAGATGCACCACCCAGCTTTGCACTGACACCCAGCACCACACAGTCCCAGCCCTCCTCTCTCTTCCTCTACTCCTGTTTTCATGGGAAGTGAATACAAGTGCCAGAGACCCCTGTATGTTGCAGCCAAGTCCTCATTCGGGCAGGTCAGGAGATGACAAAATACCACAACTCACTATGGCACGCCTCCACGTGTCAGTCTAGAAGTCTTTGCATCTCCTTTTCCTACAAGTTAAATTTGGACACGTATATTTCAGGCTCTGCATGCCAAAGAACAGGACCTTGATGTGATGGGGGGAAAAGCCCGCATTAAATTAGCCGTCTGGTTTGAGGCAACGCCTCAGACAAGATGACATAACTGGAATAAAAGTGTGTTTAGAGCTATGCAGGGTCTTAAGGGATTTCATCTGTGTGTGCAAGTTAATTGTCAGTCTCCTGTCCTGGTGCTGTCACTCCACAGCTCCGTCTTGCTGAAAGCTGCCCAGGCTCTTGACTAGAGCTACAAACACGCACATCTTAATCATCACCATCTTAAATGGACTCTACAGAGCAAACCACAAAAGCCCAGCTGCAATATTTACGTTTCTACAACGAAAGGCCCCAGGGAAAAAAGAGGTGGGGACTGGGAAGGGACCCTTTCTTTCTTCTGAGCACTCAGTGTAATTACCTTCCTAATGGTGAATTTATGATACCTTATCTTCTGCACAACCAATACCCTATGTAGGTCACCAGATTTGATATGACACTGAAAAGAAAGAAAGTGGCTCACGGTTAAGCAAAGCTGGAGAACTGGATGGCCAAGTTTCTGTTCTGTCAAGCACCAACATTTCATCACCTTGAGGGCATTATTAAACTTGCCAGCCCTTTTGCTCCTCTTATTAGTAAGACATTTCCTGGAGAACAGGAAAGAAGGAGGGGAAGAGGCACTAAAACATACTCACTTTCTAAAGACTTGAAGACATTTGTCCATTTTATGACTCTTATTTGTTCTTGCTCTCTCTATTCTTCCCCATTGTGCTTCTACCCCATTTGGATTGTGTTGACATCACTCCTTTGTTATCTTCCTAAATTAGCTGTAATGAAGTTCTTTGAGCTACATGTGCATGCCTTATTTTTTCGGTTTTCACTTCTCAAAACCGTTCCTATTCATTTTCCCTCACACTAGAGTCTCCCTTCCCCCAGTCCACAACACGATTTCTAATCTGCTTTTCATTTGCTCCCTTTCACCTTTGGTTACTCAGTGGCCAATAGCCAGTGCACTTTACAAAATAAATTGCATTATAACTGACTCTCGTGGAGAAGCAACAGGCACCCACATGGATAAAGCTGAGCGTTTAGAGCAGGAATCATCTGAAATTTCAGTGCCCCAAGATACAAGGACAAAGGGAGGAATCTAGTCGAGATAGAAAAAACAAAACAAAACAAAACAAGCAGACACACTAAAAGGGTGCTTGTAATTTCTGACACATGTAAACAAGTCTAAGTGACATTTGTAGCCATAAAACCACTGGAGTATGGATCATGTAGCTCTACTACAGCAGCCTGTCTGGCTGTCTGACCATTGCTTGACTAGATTGGAAGCTGGTTTTATGTAGTGCCTTTCGTAATTGTGGTATTTCACAGCACTTTACAGAATAATGAGTTTGCATACTGCAGCTATTATGCACTTAGCAATAGCGCGCAGACAACCTTGCACATCTAGAATCGATTTTATTGAGAAGCTGATGGGCAGGGCACACAGGTTATTCTCTGCCTTTTTGTTTTGAGAAGTGTTATGTATCTTTACCTTGCCTCTTGCAAGGCAATATAAAATCTGGGCTGCATATTCAAGGGAAAAAAGGGTTATTCTTGCTGAGTGACAGCTTGCTTAAAGTGAGTGACAAGGACTCTATGTCCCAAGAACTGGCTCCTATTCCCTATTAGGATGATGGGAACATTTTGATGGTTAGCTACTATGTCAAATAACATTATTTTCATAATTCTGAATCTACTTGAGAATTATATAATATACGCAAATATACGCAAAGTTTTGCTTGAAAGTTAACTCACAAGCATTAACTCAAAACAGAGCCCACAGCTTTCAGTATAGGGTCATCGTAGGACCCAGCACCTTGTTTTTTCCTGAAGTTCTTTGATGTGTTTTTCTTGCTTAAATAAAAGGCGAAATCAGCACCAGTAGTGTGCTGCTTTTGAGTTTTCATTATTTAAATTGTTCTGAATGCAGGCTGCATTCAAGAATTTTTCTTATCACTCTGTTCCACAGTGGCTTTGTAATTCTCCTCGGTGTTTCCCAGGAGAGCCGTAAATTCCCTGCAACACTCCAGTAACGTTTGTAATGGTGATTACTGGGAGGAGATGACAACTGCTAACTTTTCGATATACTTTAATTTAGGAACAACAGATACGAGAAAGGCAACATGGCCCAGCAAAATGAAGTTTGAGAGAGTTGCTCCCCACGTCTGCCCTCTTTCCTCTTGTACTTTGTCCTGCTAATCCTTTTAAATGTTAAGCTTGGTGGACCAGGAGTTGTGTCCCCTCTCCATAGTGGACCTTGTGCATGGGGACCCTGCTACAGAACATCAGGAGCCTTTTCCGTGATACAGTTATGGAGCCGTACTGAAGGTGTGACAATTTCCCACCCACTCTGATAGCCCACTTTTAAATGATGCATAATTCTTCCTATCCACCTTAGATTTTGTGTAAGAAAGGCAATTCTCCAGCCTATATGGTTACAGTGAAACTTTCAAAACAAATATAATGCAGAAAGATGTTGTGACAAGTTACCTGCAAACCTGGCAGATAATAGCTCTCAGAGGTTAAACCACTCCATTTAGCCGAAAGAAGTGTTAACTCTTACATCTGATAAGAATATCAATGTCACTATTCAATATGTGACACATTCTCTTTGCAGAATTACAAAGACAATCCATTTTTCCATTAGTGCAGGGTGTGTCACATCAATTACTGGGATAGATGCATCAGGGAAACTCAATTGCTCTCATAGATTTTTTTTTTTCCTGAAGTTAAAGTTGCATTTGCTCCAACCCCAAAGGAAGGAAAAACATCCCTTCCCCATTATTTAAAGTGTTCACTGCTGCACAGTTAAGAAATCTCAGCCAACTTTCACAACTTCATGGGTGCAAAATCCCTCAGCTGTGTCCTGTAAGGATTTCCATTCCCATGCAACTACAGGGCAAACGCTTGCCTTCAGTGCACAGATCCGTGGTGCAACTGAAAAATGAAGATTACAGTATCAAGCGTGCGTAACACTTAGCCCTCCCTGTTCCCTCCCATGCGTGCATCAGTCATAATCATTACCATTTTAGATGCAGGAAAGCTGTTATGGCTATGGATGCCTTTGTGCAACAGAAGAGCAGAGCTGAGTATCCATCAGATGAGATTTGTAAACAGGATGTGGAATACCATATGGGAGGAGCAGAAGAGTGACATTAAAGTACACACTAATATGAAATTTTCACCCTCCCTTCACCAACTCCCCCAGCCTGAATTAATGCGCAGCAAAGCACATCATGCATTTCTTTTGATGGACGATTGGGTGCTCAGTGTTGAGTTTAAAAATCAGTAGTGCCACATATGTCCTTAAGGGAGCTGCAAACCTTGATGCTTAGTTTCACCACTGCAGGTGTAAACTCCTTCCCCCACCCTCCTCGGACAGAGAACTTCATGTAGATGACAAAGCAGCACCCTCAAAAGCTGTGCTGTTCCCACTGGTCTCCAGTCACTGCAAAAGCTGATCTGTGGACACGTCAAGCAGCTTCCCAGTTCTCACACAATATTAGCTCAGGCAAGAGGTGAATACAGGAGACAGTAAAACAGCTTTCGGGAGCACTGAAGCTGCATTAGGTATTTCTAATCTTGTTAGTCTGACTTTATGGTTTGGGAGTCATCGTGAAAGCCCCAAGGGCTGAGGCCTTTGACCAAATCTACAGAATCTTATGCCTCTTATGCAGTATCCTGGATCCATTTAAAACCATTATTTATTAGCTTCTGGAATCGCAGCTGACAGAACACCACAAGCAAGGCTAACGCCAGCTTTCCCACGACTGGCAGATATCAGAAACACTTAAAATCTGGTAAGAAACTTCTGTCTCATGAGACTTCTTCAAACTGGGGAGCTCTACATAACTCACTCAACTTCTTCAAGCACAGCTTAGCTTTCAGGTCCTGACCTTATCTGGAAAAAGGTACCACAAAGGCAAATATGAGATGTAGCACTTGAGAAGCAGCCAAAACTTTTTCAGGCTACGGAAATACCTTTTTCACTCTGGTTTGCAGCCCAGGCCTGTGTTTCACTCTATTTAAAGCAGTTCACTAAATAAGGGGGTTCATATTCCACAGAAATGCTTCAAAAGGGCAAAAGGCAAACTAGATTTGTTGATCTTTTCCATACTACATCCTCATAGGAGAACTGCTCTCTGAAGAGTTTATCCATATATCAAAAGACAAGCTGTGATTCCCGAACTGATTTCAGTCTGTATAATTTCAGGCCCAAGTGTATTGGCACAGCTAATGAAAACATACGCAACAGCAAAGCAACTCTGTGGCTAACATTTCACCGTTTGTAGGCAAAGCATGCCCATTAGTCACACTGCTATATTGCAGCCTAGGCATTTGCATAGTTTACTTCTACCAGGCGCATTTCTTCCAATTTTTGAGGTTAGTGAAGTGATCCAAAATATGCAGTTTCAGCTCACATGTGATGCTAACCTCTGCTTGAGGAATGCCTCCTCCTAGACTCCCCAAAACCTACCCCAGCCCTCTTTTTGAGGATGAACAGGGGTAGAAAACACATCTGAGAAATGGAAATGGTGTCGTGCCTCTCTCATCCCGCAGCACAGCGATTCAAGCAACTTCCTACCTTCAGTTCCCTCCTCTGCCCCAGAGCCTGAACCCACATCCCCAAAAGCATGCCCAAATCCCACTGCAGCCTAGCCCCTCTTTCCAGTTCTCCTGTTAATGTTAATCCCACTGGGCACGACTACTCACCAGAGCTGCCCAGTGATGTGGGTAGGCGTTTTGACTCAGTCATTTCACCCAATTTAAAATAGGTGTGTGTGGGGAGCACTTCACCACAGATGACCCCCATTCCAGAATACCCAGTAAGATGGTGAGTATTCGAGGATTCAAATTTGCCACGAACCACCCGAAATAGTTCCCCTGCTCCAGCTGGGCAGCAGAACAGGGAACAAGAAAACAAGGTTTTGCAGAGCCCTATTACTTGTATCTCACCTCATCTAACACATCTTCTTAGCTCTAAACTTAATTTTCCCACCCATTTATTAATTATTGACTTCATAATCAAGCGCTAGCAAACAAGGCATTAAATAAACTGAGCAGCAGTACTAAGCATTTGATAAACTAGAATAACACATCAAAGGCTACAGTCTCGTGGTAATACAAGTTCTAGTTAAAGGCCTCCCTACACATATATGCCTTGATCTGTTAAGGTTATTAAAATGGCAAGCACAGCTGTGTTTTTAATAAAATAATTAGCTCCTTCAGTCTGTTTTGAGTGATGTTCCTCATTTTAGATTCAATTTAAGCTCCATCCCATCCAAAGTAGCATATGATTGCAAATTATCTGTATCACAAATGAAAGTTAGAGTGCTATTTTAAAACTAAGTATTAACTCAATGTTGTAATGGCTTGAGCCTGTAAGGCACAGATTCTTGAAGGCCTCTGTAACTCACAGACATCAAGGTGTCATACAACCTCCTGCAGAAACCTGTGAGCTACAACCCTGCCTCCCATTGCAGAAATGTCCCCAGAAGGCCCATGCCTGAAAGCATTTGATGCTTCCTATAGACAGCAACCAGCCTCCGCCTAGCACTAATGGCTGTTTGTGAACTTCTGTACAGCAGGGTTAGTTTAAGTAATAATAATATTTATATTCTAAAGAACACTGTTTAAATACACCTCCCACACAATGTGATTTCCTATTTTTAGAAGGAAGATGCCTGTACATCAGAAAAAGTGAGTAGCAAAGATCAGAGCGGGGAGTTTCAAGTCAAAACTCCATTTTTATTATTTTATTTAGAGGATGTTTGATTTTACTTTTTTAGCGGCTGCCATTTGCTAAATACCTTTCACTTGGAAGTCAGCAGAAATAGCAAAATCCAAAGGGAAGTTAGTGAGTTCTGCCACAAGCACTCACTACTGCTGCCTATGAACTAAATACACTACACACCGTGTACTGAAAGTTAGGCCGTCTGTAATATGCACATAACTCTTTGCCTGACAGAAAGGGATCGAATTTAAGTTCCTCCCTGCCAGCGAGTGCCTGGTGAGCAGCACTGCATGCTGCTCCATCAGTGTGTGGTGCTACCTCATACCCATCACCCAGCCCACGTAGGCTTAGCAGGACACGGGGACTTTGTCACTTGGAGGCAGACCCTGGGCTCTTCCAGCCCCCCCATCCCACCTCTGGGACAGGCATGACCTGTTCCCTCATTCTGGTATTGAAGCGATTGCCTTGCACAGCCGTGGGGGTACCATGTGCTTCAGGTACGAGGGAAGAGCTTGCAGCATCTTCCCAGCTTGGGTAATGGCCTCAGGTTGTGCCAGGAGAGGTTTAGATTGGATATTAGGAAAAATTTATGCACAGAAAGGGCTGTCAGGCATTGGAACAGGCTGCCCAGGGAAGTGGGTGAGTTGCCATCCCTGGAGGTGTTTAAGAGATGTATAGACGAGGTTCTTATAGATGTGGGTTAGTGCTAGATTTAGGTTATGGTTGGAGTCTATAATCTTAAGGGTGGTCTTCCAACTAAAACGATTCTATGATACCACACCAGCTCACATTCTCCCTATAATGGGAAATGCTATTTCTCATTGATACCACTGCACCGTGCTTCAGGGCCGCCTCCCAGCCTAGAAATACTGGGCTTCGTGCTGGGAGGAAGAGAAAGAGCTCATTGGAAATCCTACTAAACCCACTTTCTGAATCTGGGACAAGTCATTAATTATTTTACGATAATAACACCTGAGAGTCAAAGATGACTGAGCAGGTTGCTGAAATTAGAGGGCTTTATCACAGCAGTGAAATGGAGGGGCATTTAGGATGTAATTGCAGTCTGATGTTCTCTTTGCTGCTGTTCCCCCTGATGGAGTTTCTTCCTGGCTCCTACAGCACTGATCTTCCCTCACTCTTCGTGGGGATGTGCAGCCATCAGTCTCATGTCTGTAACAAAACCCTGCACCCAGGGCCTTACACAGAAATAAACTTTTCACTTTGTGCAGAGCAAGTAATCAGTGCTGTTTGAGCGCTTTTGACAATTAGCAATTTTTGCACTTGGTCAATTTTATTCTCCGAGTCCAGAAGTAAGTAATATCTTGCCCTGGATAATATTTTGAGAAAGGTAAGGTGATTATAGAAATTGCTGAAACAGAAAAGGGTGCAGCTAATGGCATCAACATGAAGGCACAAATTCCCTGCAGACAGGGCATAACTAAAGAAAAGAAAATAGGTTTTGCAATGGATGTAAGCAATGAAAGAGATAAAGGCACAAGAAAAGTTAATGCCCTCTTACAAAACCGGAACTGGGTTTTTGGAATTTGATATACTGTTTATATATACGTATTCATCTAAATTCACCTCAAAAGTGCTCTATACTGTAAGCAGTCTGCCAAGAATTAATAAAAATAATATATGTATATTTCTCTGTATTTACTCTTTTCTGTCAGTATTTCATATAAACAGACCAGAGGAAGGGGTGGGGGGAAATACACACACACAAATAGAATGGTTGAACGCTGTGCAATCCTTTAAGATTTTTGGTTCCAAGATTTTTTGTAGCTGCCAAAAATAAAAAAAGCCAAAATGTTTTCACTCAAGCAATCAAACAGCATTTACATCCTATTTAAACTCCACTGACAGACTGCTAGTAGTGCTCTGTGCAAACACCAAAGGATAGAAGATACATATAGGCCTAAAAACCCACTGGTTAGCATTTTCTCTGATTTCCTTATTTCTCACAGGATCCTATGCACCAACAGAGGTTATATTGCTCTTTCACATGCTCATGGTACTAAACTTGTACAGCTTCCTGCACCCATGAAAGTGTGCGCTAACGTTCAACCACTTCCCTGTTAGTTATTCCGAGCAAGCCTGCACTGGAACCGATTTATTCCAACCCCTTTATGCCATTTCCCTGCAGACAGGCTGCACGCAGCCGTGCTGAGAGCTTCCATTTTTCTTTGCACAACAGGTCATCAAAACAGCTTCTCAGTTTGTCAGCAGGCACCATGCATGTATCATAACCAATAGACTGGACCTGTCACGTAAGGGAAAATGCTAAAAAGATCGGTTTTTCTTCTACACTACAGCCCTGTCATATAAAACTAGTGCACTGATTATCCCAGAGTCTTGGGACCGTGACACGAGTCCTCCCCCGTATTTTACCAGCTGCATCTTCTTGTGGTTATTCTTTCCATATCTCAACAAATGTAAACCCTCAGTAATGAGAAACACTTAGGGGCTCATCTCTCCTAAGTTTAAGTTCATGCATGTCTCAAAAATAAAAAGACAACCCTGGTGCACAGGTTCATCAGAAAAGAAAAAACAAACAAACAAACAAACAAAAACAAACAAACAAAAACAAAAACAAAAACCACNGTTGAGGTAGGCAGGAAACACCACTCCTGTGATGCGAGACTTCAAAACAGAGAAATATATTCTATTTTCTCAAGTCCTGCTTCCCCCTCCTCCTTCAGTAAAGCTGCTGCAGTTCTGAGCTATCAGCTTTGCTTCATTCATGGGTCCTGGCCCAGCTCCAGAGAATGGGGCTCTCACTGATAATGCTGGATACTTTTTTAGGAGACATTTAAAAGCTCCATCAGGAACACAGTGGTCTGAAAGCCTGCCAAAAATCTGACTGACTTTATAAGCTCTATTAGCGGTCAGCCTCACTAGCAGAGTTTTTAAGCACTGCCAAACTGCTCTGGCTGCAGTTAGACATGCTGTTTTGGCTGCAGCTGATACAGGCTAAGAGGTGTCATCCCCCTCCAGCTTTCCCCTAGCTCGTCACCACCTTCCTGCCAAAATTTACCACCCCCTTATATATCTGACAGCACAGCTTCACATGCAATCACCCTCTCGGCCAGCTGTGTTCATACAAGCCAGGCTGAAAAATTCCGGCGATCAGAAATGTTTCAGCTAACCAAGGTCACACAGCCAGGCTCAGGATAAAGGAGGCAGTGAGGTGGGCAGACTGGGGACATTGCTAGCTAAACCGAGCTCGGACACCAGGCAAGGTCTGGAGGAAGCAAGGAGCTCAGTGGTGGATCCTGTTTCAGGAAGATCTGAAAGACGGATCTCCTCTTGGAGGTTTCCAGTGGCTCCATCCAATGGAGCAAGTCTTCCACCACTGCAAGAGGCCTGCTCTGCTGTTTCCAAAACGATGCTCAAAAATACACAGCCAAAAAGCTTCACACACACAAAGACAAAACCCCTTGTTATCTCCGGGCAATTCTGGACACCAGGAAGCTTGCATAAGTTTCTATTAATAGCAGTAACAGCTTATCTAAAAGGAATGAAAGGCAGCTAATACTAAACTTGGTGCACGGGTTAGTCTGTAGACAAAACACGTTGCCTGCTTTGTTATAACTGTTCTAGCACAAACACAAGATATTTAAAGAACAAACCTTAACCAATAGTGCATTTGGGTGGGGTTTCCCTCCCTCTCTGCCTCCTAACATGTAGAGCTTCTCCGTAAATTTCAGTCCTGCTGTTTCCTAAGAAGTATGTTTTGGGAGCAGGAGGAGAGGAAGAGAGGAGTGCTAGGCCACCACACCAGCGTAGCCCCAGGCAGCATACATGCCCTGAGGCACACAGTGCAGTCCCCAGACCTGTATTTAGCTTACAGGAAACACCAGAGTGACCAAAGCTGCCCAAAGGCCCCCAAGGATATGTATCTACCACTCAGTGATCCCTTCCATCCCTTCTTCCTGCGCAGATACTTTTTACCGAATTGGCTCTCAGTCTTTATTGTGACACTCTATTTTAATTAAAACACAAAAACCAGACAGATGATTCATAAAGGAAACCTCCCCAACAATAACAAACATCCAACAGACATTGCTTGGACTGGCCACCTATCTCAACTATTAAATCCTTAAAAAAAAAAAAAAAAAAAAAAAAAANAAAAAGAAGCCTGAGATGCAGGCAGCTCTCAAAAGCACCTTTATAATTAATCTCCTCCCACAGCCTACCGCAAGACTACTGTGGGCTTGCTATACTTAAACTAGTGCTTGGACTCCTTTTTCTTTTTCTACATCTATTGAAATTTTTTCCCGGGACACCTCCCATTGCCTTCCTCATCACTGAAAAACCGAAGCAGAATAAAAATCCAGCTATTGTTTGCCACCATGGCTACTGATATAAGTCAGAGAGGGACCTGGGTTAATGAAAGAAGACCTTTGCTCCCCGGAAGAGGGAGCGATGCCCATGATCATTGGAAAAAAGCCAAGGATATTCTGTAGCAAATAGAAGCGATCGCTGCCTGGGGAAACTCTTCCCTTACAGGACTCACATGGGATCTCACCTTGCAGTGAGGCAAAACCCCTTTTCTGTGGGACTTCATCTCACAGTAGAGCAGCAACAGGAGGTGCCAGTAAGGCTCAGTGTCCCTCAAGCGCAGAGCACCCTACCAGCTAACTCCCCTCTTCCACTTCCAGGATCAGCAGACTCCCTTGATGGTCTTCCCTCCTACATGACAGCTCAGCTTTGGAAGGACCACCTCCCCCATAACAGGCAGATCAGCCAGTCATTAGCCCTTCCACCTCCTCACCGTCAGAATAAGAATGACACCTTCATGGCAAAGAGGACACAGGAAAGAGACATGGTTTAAGAAGGTGAAACCGCGACAGTACTGAGCACTGTGGGTATCAGAAGTCACATAAATTTGTGGGTTTAGTGGTAGTGGTGGTTCCCAGTATTGGCACGGCACGTACCGGCACATCCAGCTGCATTGTGGATGCAGTCAGAAACCAAACCTCCGTGAGCTATGAACTGCTGCCCTCAGGATGATTCACTCAGATGCTAGAACTTTAAATGTCACTATTGTTAACTCATAGCTCAGCAAAACATGCAAGAAAGAATGCGAAGGGATGGATTAGGAAAGTCTGCATGATTAGCGTGAGTCACAGCTCATTTGACACCACCAGCAAATAGGCCGTGCGCCCACCGCTTTTTCCTTGCCTTCGAGAAGCTGAACCCCAAGGCAGGCCATCTGAGCCCATCTACAAAGGACAAACACTTCAAAGCGAAGCCAAACCAAAGGAGCCAAGCAGAGCTCATGGGTTTTTTCCAAGCCCACAGAGAGAGAGCTCAAAGGGTCTGAAAACATTTGCACAAGACAGTTTATCGTAAGAGAAACATGTGATTTTGCAGCTGTAACCATCTTCACGGAGGCTTAAGCAGCTCTTGTTCAAAAAGCCTGTGCTACCAAAGGCTGAATTTCTGCTCCCATCCAAGTCAGATATTTGTTACAGCCCTGTCTTAGCTGAGCAGACTTCCAGCTGGAGCTTTCTCAGTTACCAAAGTGTATGCCCAGCTCTAGTCTTCCTTGACCCAGCTTTGTATCTTACACCAGAAATGAAGGTACAGGCTCAATAGCCACAATGCTGGATGAAAGCTGAGTTTGTTGAGTTGACGGTATGCCAAGTGTGTATGGTTTTGCTGAAGAGCACGCAACACAGTGCCTGTTGCTTTCTGTTCGGTGTCAGCAAGAAAACAGAGTAGAATCTCTATTAAATACAATGGAAATAGAGATTTTGTGGTAACAAGCAAAGAAGTTATTGCTGCAGGCCTGAGAACAGAAATTCATACCAGTCAATGGAAGCAGGACAGAGCAAAGTGCGTGGCTTGGAGAATATAGACAGAAGATTATTTATGGCAACTACAGGGTGTGCCATGGGGAGGGGAATGCATGGACAGGAAAAGTCCTTCGCTCTTTTACAATTCTAAGGCTGCTGTGATGACAATACAATTTTATTTAACACTGTAGCCATGTTATTAATGGGACTGAGAACTTGGAAAGCTTAGAAAAAGCACGGCACTGCCTTTCTTGAATTTCAAAAGAGTCTTGCACTGACCACATGGAGATTGTCAGCAAGTAAATTGAGTATGGTATCACTAGGCAAGTCAAGGATGTAAGAAAGTGGGATAGGAGACAAAAAAATGCACTTACATGCAAATCTATAGTAATGCTATGACTTTGCATCTAGGTTATCAAGGCTTCTGAACTGAAAAGAGGCGAGGTTTACAACATCCTTACCGTCACTTCATTAGGTAAATGCTACCAAACTGTTTTTGGAAGTGCTGTGCTAGTCAAGCCATTTTATTTAAATACAGTATCAGTCTCAGGTCATTCCTGATGCTTCTTTATATTCTGATTTGGTTGCATTTTATTCGAACTCCAGCTTCACAGCTGAAAGAGCTCATGTCCTCCTCCTATCCTGCAATGGTGTATGACATTCCTGGAGAACTATACAGCAGCGGGACTGAGCCTGCAGGCCCATGGAAACCTTAATTAGTCTAAGCCAGGGCTGTGGCATGCCAGTACTCCTCCTGCTCGTGCATTCCTTCTCCTTCACGAGTGCTGGGGGTCACCCAGTTATGCAGCGAGCTGGCTTGCCAGCAGCAGCAGCTATAGCTCTGCTCCCCGAAACAGCTCACCCTGCAGTTACAGGAGCAGCAGTTTGGGCATTAAATGAGAAGTTAACTGATCTTTTTCTTCAGCTGTGCTTCCAGAAGAAGGAGGTACCGGTGGTAGAATCCACAAGTCTCCAAGGTCAACCTATATGTCTATTAAAGGAAGTACACAGACTCATTCTCCTGACCATCGTAGAAAAATATGGAGAGATTACTTCTTTGCTCAGGTGATTTGTGAGGTTTTTTGTTGTGTTTTTGTTTAGTTTTGTTTGATTGGTTTTGTTCTTGGCTTGTTTTTCGTTTGGTGAGGTTTTTTTGATTGGTTGGTTGTTTTGTTGGTTTTTTTGTTGGTGGTTTTTTGTTGTTGTTGTTTTTTGTTTTGGTTTTTTTGTTCTTTTTGTTTGGTTCTATTTACAAAGCCTAAAGGCATTTCATGTTTTTCTTCAGGGCCACACTCCTGCTGATTCCCGACACTTCACTCCTCTCACACTCAAAAAACACAAGCACGCATCCATTCTGCTGGACTGGAGACTGCCGGACCTCCGCCCACTTACTTCAAAACTAGTATCCTGTGCACTGGGCAGTGTCATCTGTCAGACTAATTCAGCCTAAATTAGCTACTACTTACCTTTCTCTTTAGTGAACACTGCTGCCCACTGCTTCCAAGCAGATTTCACCTAGCCCACATTGTTGTATTAGAGATAATGGGTAGATCTGTTCTTCTTTCTGAAGCATTTAAACAAAACCCTCTTATATATTATCATGATGCAGTTGATGCTCAATATGGCTTTATTTGGTTGGGATTTCTGTATATATAACTCCAAAACCACACTTTCTAAAGAAAAATAAATCTTGTTTAATAAATAGATAAATCAAAACATCCACTCAGAAATAGACTGTCCCAAAGCCTTTCCCTGTCACTGAAGCATAACGTTTAATATTGCCCTTTGCTTTTTGATATACTGAGAAGAAAATGGACCAAGAACATTTCAGACTTGTTTCCTGCACAAAGTCATGTAAGCATTGTTGATATCTATTGCAGATGTGTGAGTTATGTTTGGATACAGGCTCCAGTGCCTCACAGCTTTCAGCCATACACAGACTGACAAAGCCAGAGTCAAAATAGCTCTTTTCAGTTTCCCACAGCACCCATGTCATTCACCCGGGCACAGATGATCAGCATTTCCCCAATTTAAAGCATCAAAGAGCCTCTTTCAGAGCTGAACAATCCTTGTGACAAGACAGCTTGGGGAGAGGGGATTTCCCAAACTCCAGCATGAATTTTGGGGCCTGCTCAGCCTCTGTGTGTACCTGTCATTGATTCCTTTTTCTCTCTGGGACAGCATAAACCATCAATGTGTGGGAAATTTGCAGTTATCACTCCCTGCAATGGGCAGACTTGTTTTCTGCTCTGCAGAGCATCAACATGAGAGAGCCCTTGAGCAGGTGCAGACCGACGCCTCTTGTAAAGAAGTTACCACCATCCCCCAGCATCTCTAAAGTAAATGCACACAATAAGGAGCCGCTATGCACTGGCAGGGGGTGGGGAAAGGCAGGAGGACATTTATCCCATGTTGTTAAGCCCTATAAAGGTATTGGTTAGGTTTATCAGCAATGGAGGATTTCGGATTGGCACCCCCAGGATGGAAGGATTTAAAGGGTCCGTTATTTCCAGTGTTCTTCCCCTTTTTTTGCCACCCCCCCCCCTTTTTTTTTTCTACAAGTAAATTAAAATTGTTGCTGCAGTATTGCTGACCTCTTTCACATAGGGCATCAAATCTCCAAAGAGTCCCTTAACGCCCTGTCCTTTCCCAGTGCTGTATCCTATTAGTGCACTGACCCTTTGTGCATCCAGCAGAGCTGCTAACCAAAAAATGCCTTTGGAATCTGAAAGCTGCAGCACAAAGGCAGCCCTTGGGTTTGAATAGGGCAGAGTAGAGGGTTTATTCCTCCTTGGAGTGAACTCTTCTCTGTGACACAGGGGTTACGGCAGAGCGAGGAGTTTGGGCCCTTCAGCAGGTATAATTCTACTGAAAAAGAAACAAATCTGAGTCTATACCAAAGGTTTCCCCAAACGGAGCTCTCATCAGCTGACTTTGGTTGTGTCAGCAGCCTCCAACGTAGCCAGATTCGCAAGTTCAGTTCGCCATGTGGGGGGAACTCCAGCAAAAAAATCTGGGTTGGAATCTCGATCACAAAAACAGCAGTACAGTTGTGTACCATAGAAGGGCATCCCATTCAGAATGTAATAAAGGGAGCACTTAAAAAAAAACAAAACATCTTTCAGGTATTAGACCTACAAAAGCTTTCTTGAAATATTCCTTAAACTTAAAAGATGGAAGCAAAAGGCTTAGCAGTCCTATGAGCTGACTTTTAAATAAGCTAATGTGAGCTGGTTTAGAAAACAGCTTCTTCCTTCATGTCTCCAAAAGTTTTGAAAAGGAGTGGGAGATACCTACACGCAAAGAGAAAATAGATGTCCTAGAATATCTGGGACAACCTCAAAATACAGTAACTATTCTGATGACCACAGCTGGTCTTCAGGAAGAAAAATCCAAGATGAAAAAGTTGTCCCAGAGTAATGAATTCTCTCTTACATGCTGTCACAAACGAAGGGCACCGAGCTGACTTATTTCCAGTATGCCAGCAGAAGACTGCTAGGACAGAGGCACTGAGCCACAAAGCATGCTCCCGCATCCCAAATGCTTGCTTTTCTTTCCTTTCACCCACCAATGAATTCTTTAAACAAGATATTTTCTTTCTCAGTAAGAAATTTGGGGGGAAAAGGTGAGACAGCTAAACTTCCGAAGATTGCTATCCTGTCACAAAACAAGAGATCGCATGGACATAGCTGTGTTTAGCATCTCACTTGAAAGTTTTTGTTTCTACAGTTTCACCTGCAGTTATGCCTCCCCTTCACCCCTCACTGACCAGGCTTTGTTCACAGGTCATTTAAGACTTCTAATTTCTCTTATCCTTCAATTCAGGTGCTTAAGACAGGCAATGAAGACAAAGATTGGATGTTTACACTGACTATAATGCTTCCCATGATCTGCCTTTCACATTGTCACTACCACCTTCCTTCAACAGGTAAGTTAGGAAGCCCTGCTGTTCACAGGAAGCTTACAACGTTTGTCACTTTACTACTGGAGTCAAAACAGAAGTCTGTTTTTCTTCCTTTCTCCACCTCAGTACTCATTATTTATGTATTTAACTAACCTACCTAGCTGACCGGCTATGTCTTCCTGCAGTAAACAGATTTTGGTGTCTAGTCCCTTCCCTTGGGGCAGCCCAGAGGAATCCTGGCTCACCTAAATCCCTGAATCACCTTGGCTGAAAGGGAAGCATGGGACAAATCCCATGGAGCCGCTACTGAAAACACAGCAATCAGAAGAGCACTTCAAGTACAGAGGATTTCAATTTTCTGTAAAAGACTTTAAAAATACCAAAAAAAAAAAAATATCATTTAATATTCATCAATTTTGGTAACAGTACCTCATCTTCAAAATAAAAATTAAACATTAATGTTTTGTGAATATTTGCAGCTATTATTTTCTCCCATAGCTGCAGAGAAAATGAAACAAAGCTGCATACTGTGGCCCCTGTGTGGTCTAAAAAAATATACTTCTTATTGGGAGATTAACTCCTTTAAGGGGAGCCTGGAAAGATACGGAATAAGAAAGAATATTCAGGGTAAGATAGTGAAAATAATTGACTCTTTCCCCCTCTACCAAATATTTCTATTGTCACCAAAGAAGTTAAACTTAAGAACAGACAGAGAGGGTGCTAGTTATGCCATTACTATTACAAGTTTTATGTCTGCACAAATCAACACATAAAAATCTTCCCGTATCAATCACTTGTTTTTCTTAGCAGCAGACCTTCCACCTTTACAGGAAAGCCCTGTCATTTTCACAGCTCTGCACTCACCTAAGTTTTCTCTTACAAAGGATTGCTCCGATGGCTCAACTATTCCGGAGTGCTTCAGTCCTCAAAGAGAAGAGGCTTGGACGTTTCATTCTCCCTTTCTTTCTGTTTTTTTACTGCCTGTGTTAGTCGGCTGTGCCCATGAAACATGCAACATACGTGTCATTAATAAAATAGTCTGCTAACATCCTTGGAAGCAGGCAAATAAACCCAAAGCACTGATTTCAAGCTTCAGCTGGAAGAGGCGCCCAGCATCGACTGCACAAAATGAAATATGAAAGCCAAGGCCTTTAGCAACATCCATACACCAATGTCTCTAGCACAGGGCTCCCACCTGGTTACTTTAGTTGCCCCAGGACCACAGGACATCCCCATCTCCACTGCACTGAATTCACAGCACTGGTTCAATTAAATCAGTAGCATTTCCATAGCTGGCTTTGCTTACAGGCCACCAGCACTGGTCCAGCCCTCCCCTTCTAGCCTCCTCTACTGCAATCACAGCTTCAGCAAACACCACAAACTCACAGCCACGCTGAGGGACCTAAAAAGCTGTGAACAAACCCAACTTGGAGCATAAAGTTAAGAACTGCAGCTAACAAAATCCAGATGTTATGCCCAGGACCGATATGAGTGGAATACAGCTCTTACGAAAACTCTATTCTCCTGTCTGTCATCTTACCAGGCACTTAACTAAGTGGTGACCTGAGCAAAGTAGAGAGCAAATCCATCTCAAATTTACCTGCTCTTGCATACCCTATCTAGCAATTCTCCTGCTGCAGTTAGGTATTTCCTTCATTGCTAGACAACAGGTGTACAAATTTTTGTTATCTCAGGGTAAATAACAGACTTCTGTTACCCTGATCTAGACATACAAAGCAGAAAGGTGAACAGAGGCCTTTGCCAATATCCGCATACCATTGACTCTAGCAGAGGGCTTCCACCTGATTGCATTTGTTACCCCAGAACCACAGGACTAATTTTGCATCATTTTCAGTGTGGTCAGTTAATTAAGATCAGCTGCAGACAGACAGCACTGACCTCTCTGTAAAACTAGAGAGCTCTGTTGTCCCTGTGTCACAGGACAGGTCGTACACAGCAGTCACCTTGGGGTTAAAATATACACATATATATATATATATACACACACACATATATATGTATCCTGTGTGTCTTGGTTAAGAGCAAAAAGCCTGCCTCAGAGCAGCTTTTTCTTTCTAGGCTGTGGCAAAATAGAGGAAGCTGAAAAGCGCAGGGAGAGGCCCTAGTAAAAGTGACAGAAGCTCGCCTTAGTGATCAATGCAACAGAAAAGGATGAGGCAGTTTTCATCACTTTATTGCAGAGCTAGCTGCTGCAATCAGAAGGATGCCATTCAGTCCATCACGCTGCAAGAGGCCTCATCTTTGACCATCTTCTTGGTAATTATTGCCTCGTACAGCTCACATCAAATGAGACTTATCAGGAGCTCCAGCTGCACTCAGTCACCATCTTGGAGTACACATCTTATGACTCCTTCTGAGGACAAGCAGGCAGAAGCCAAAAATAGCTTCCTCACCTTATTTACACAACAATCATGAACACTGTAATAAACAAATAAGCTCTGATGAAGCTGCTTTATAAAATTACTTCCGATTTAAATATTTTATCTTTCTCCAAGAAGGATAAGCAGAAGTGCTAGCACTATCTTTAAAACAACAACAAAAAATAAAATCATAACTGCTCAACCATTTATTTCTAATGTGTGTGTGAATATTGAAGATAATCTGAAGCATGGAAAAATAATTATTTTCCAGTCTTTTTTTTTTTTCATTCAGTTCTTACTAAAAATGCCCAATTAAATATGTTTAATTCTTGTCCTAGTTGGCATAACTTATGTTTAAGTCCCATTGACCTCAATAAAACTTACGCAAGTACTTAATTTATTTTTTGATTTAAGTGTTCCCCTAAATCAGAGTGCATAACCAAAGGCAAAATTAAACTGCAAAAAAAAGAGTAAACCACAATATAAGTGTGATCCCAAGTGCAGGGAGTTCACTTTTGGGGGATTTGCTCTCTGCTTTGTTCAGACAGACACAGCAATGAGTTAAAGGTCTACAAGGGAGATAGAAAGTCTTTATGCTCCCACTGTATACTGTATGCAATGCAGTTTTTTGTTTCACGTAACTTTTATTGAGTTCCAATTTCAAGCAGTTTCAAGGTTTTGAAGACCAAGATTTTGGAAATGGGGGAAGGAAGCTCTGAGCTGCCCATCTGTTCTTACAGATAGATACCTTAGATCCAGATGACTGACCATGCATGGTAAAGGTGACTGGCCTCACCTTATCAGCTAAATCTCTTGTATTGTTGATCTGCTTGGTATCAGGACTGCAGTAAGCAAGCTGCTGTAAAAGGCAGGGTCACCCCTGCAGCTGGAGAAACCCCATGCTGCACAGGCCCAGTGGAAATACCACACCAGCTTGGAAAGTATCAATACCTGACTGTTTCCCCAAAAAGGGAGCAATCATTAAAACCACGTGACCTCTGAAAGCAGCAGAGGAACTTGTGGGAAGATATACATTTTAGTCTCCAGTGGCACTATGAACGCTCTGATAAGTCCTGATTAAAATAAAACCATTTTGTTTCCCATGCACAATGTAGTCTAAAATGGAAGTGGACTGTGAGGAGTTTGTGGAGATTGCATCTACAGCAGCTTTGGGCTTTATGCCAGGAAGCAGTCATGCAGGACTCCTTTTGTTGGAGCTTGCATGGACATCTGCTATAAGGATCAGGCCCTAACAGAGCAATCAGGACCCCAAATCTCAGAATCATTCATTTCCACTTAAATGAAGTACTTCCTAAAATCTGAAAGACTCAGAAACTGAGCATTGCATTTGCACATTTCTGTGCCAGCACAACATATGCTTGACACGTCTAGAAACATTATGGTGCTGCTTCCTTTCCCTGCCAACCACGACAACTCTCTCTTTTCCTTCCTGATTTCAGGTTTTGTGCATTATTTCGGTGCAGGAAGAGGAGGAATAGAAGAATACTCCAGTACCTGGTAAAAGAAAGAGTTTAGAGGACAGGGGCAAAGCATGTGTTCTCAGGATCAGCTGGCAGAAGTGGCAGAAAATACCACAGAGCGTGACACAAACCGAGAAAAGATTTTGTGCTTGCTTTTCATTTGTTCCCACAACAGATGCGTGCTGGCCTGACTCGAATACTCCACAAAGTAGCAGCCATTGCGTGTGCTTTCGGATCCGCATCAGCCCAGCTGAATGCAAACGCGCCGCCGGCCGAGCACGAGTTGAGGAGTCAGCACGGCGGCTACAACCTCAAAGTCCCACCACAGTCTGCAGGGCGCGAGGGTCCTCTCCCACTGCCTTCAAGGCTAAAACTGCTTTCACTTGTCTCCGCTACGAGCAGCACTGGGTTCGAAGTGCAGAGCAGCGCTGATAAACTTGGTACACAGTTTTAGGAAGACCACAAATGGAGGATCCACCCTTCAAACAGGTCTGGATTTGAGAGACAGCCAAACATCTGAAAGATTTGATCCTTATCTAAATGATTCAAACCACCACACAAGTCTGCACAAATGGACTGAACTCCCTAGAGAAAGCCCTTTCTCATGGAATTTTGAGTCTTTCCAACCCTGGCTTGGCAAGAAATAACACAAGAGCAGACTCCCTCATGGTATTTTGGTATTTCTGATTCCAAACACAGCCAAAAAAAAATCACAGTGAGAAATGGATTTCAACATATTATCTGAATTTATTAGACATATGAATTATTTTAATTTTTTTTCTGATGGCAAACCCTCTCATGTTTTTGAGTACAGAACCAGTAATCTTGATCTCTGTGATGGTTGAACTTTAGTATGTGCTTTAAGCCTAGCTTCTAGTCATTGAGTTTTCCCTTGTTTCAAAAGTAAGTGCATCACATGGCAAAGCTCCCTCTTCCCTCCTTCCAAAAAGTTAGCCCAGTCCAATGCGAGGTCACTGCTCAGCAGAAAAGTAGCAGTGAGACTCTGCTGATGTTTCTACAACAAGAAATCCTCTGCCTGTTACACCACTGGGAAGGTAGCTCTAGCAAGGGGTGGTGGGAACCAACATACTGACAAAGAGGGACTGGCATCTATAAATTTCGGGTCCAGTTTAAAGTAATAAAGGATATAGTCTCAGTCTCACCAGCCAAGGAAGCCAAAACAGTGGGATATTCCCCCAAAAAAGTCTAATAAAGGTGCAACAAAAACCAGAGATTAACACACTTCTCTTAATTGACTCTAACGGGAAAGCCACATATTAGAAAAAAATGAGAGAGGGTGCACATTTATATCCAGCAGCTACAGCAACAATAACAACAAAAAAGTATTTACCCATAGTCTGATTCTTGAAGAGGCCCACAGTGGCAAAAATAGGATAATTATAAAATAATAGCTCATGGTGTTCTCACACTTTTATTTTTCCATGCTGCTAAAAGCAATTCACTCAATCAGCAGTTGGCTATCACCAAAATTCCCTCCTTCATCTCTGTCTTCCACTTAGGGAGTAGCAAACATAGGGCACTCCACTCATAACTTTACTTTTTTTTCCAAGCAAGAAAATTCTTATAAAAACGAAATAAACCTCTGGTTTAATGGCCATCAACTGAGCACAATAGCTATACTGGGAACAAAAGATCTTGAAAATTTCCCTCCATGACTGTAGGGCTGATTCTCTCATATTAAATGATCGTGGCATGATTCCAGATGCAGAGAAGCCAACTCCTTCAGGATGATTTGTTCTTGATTTTAGCTAATCCTTCCAGACTATAGATTATTCTGTAATAAACCAATCAGCAAGAGGGCTCCCAGGGTGCAACACCCCAGTTCTCAAAACTTGGATCCCCACCCAGTCACGCAAACTAGTCTCGTCCGCACGAAGGCACACGTTTGCTCACCCACTGCTAAGTTCCAGAAATCCTTTACCACGTACATTCTGGGAAAGCGGTTATCTTCCTTCTGCAGTTTCTTTTTTCAGATGGTCTTCATAATCAGTTGGCTTCCCTCTACTGCTGTTGATCACAGTCAATATTTCTATGGCACGATCTACTAGACTGCTTTAACCTGGCATGAGTCTGGACATTGTCAAAAAGGCTGTGGAAAAAGTAGAAAAACGGTCATTTTCCCCAGAAAATACCAGGGTGATCCAGCCTGAAAATAATCCAGGACCCAGCTGTCTCTTTATAAACAAAGAAGGCTAGTTAAAAACAGAAAGAAAAAAGTATTGTATCTTGCATTTATTTTGTTTTAAACACATCTGCTCAATCAAGGCTAAAAAGGTTTAGTTTGGGTTTATATGGTAAAATATTCCTGCAATTACAAAGACCAGGTCCTGTATAGCAGTCATCTTCTGTACCTCTCTTCAGACACCCTGTCAGTGGGATATTTTCTTCTTTCTGGAACGTTATTCTGTCTCACTGAAACAACTATAATTCTGCTATGCCCTCTCACAGTTTTCATGGACCAGATATTCCTCTCCTCCTCTCAAACTGTTCTGAGACGTAATTATGCACAATCAGCACATTGTTCTTCATCTTGAAGGCAGCTGAGGTCTTTGAGGATTAAGAAAAGGTGCAAGGTAAATGTTAGATATGTTACTATTGCTTTAATTAGGTGTCCATTTACTAATGGCTCCTCACTGAAAGCATGAATTTAAAACTGAGTTCTACCAGCTTCCGCTCCAAGCTGCCCATTGCCTGCCAGAGACATCAGGAAATTAACTGGAGCCTGAGGAAATGGGAAACAAGAGGGGATTCTCTGACCACATGGTGAACATTAATGCAGAGAAGAAAGGGCCCCTTTCAGAACCAGCATCCTGGTTTTGTGGATCCCAAGTGTTTCATCTCTCAACCTATCGCCTCATTCTTCAGAAGCCCCAACATCTGAAACCTGTCTAGAAGGAGGGACAGACAGAGTCAAGTCGTTCTTCCACCAACAGCTCCAAGTACTGCCAGTGCAACATGCCCGAGCTGTCAGCATTTTGCCTCTCCTTCCCAACTCCCTCCATAGCAGCCCAACAAAAGAAGTATTTCTGGAAAGACAATGTAAAAGACCATGCCAATGGTGCAAAAGTCCCCGCTGGAGAACTGGCCAACAGTCCCAGGATTACCACCTGAACAAGGTGACATGGATTTCACTAGGGCTAGTTAAATTTACCCGTAATTTGCAAACATTCTCAATTCATAAATCAGTAATGATTCAGAAGTTGTTATTGCCACATTACATCATCTTCTAAGAACAGCATCACAATGCAGCTGCTTGCTACATCTGTATTTTATGGATACTATCCACAAGCCAAGGAAAAATATTTTCTGCCAGGACCCACCAATTATTAACATGCTGAGAGAGTAAAGGTAAGCTAAAATGAGCAGCAATTTACCCTTCACCTCTTATGAGATACACTTCTATCTGCTTAAACCTCCAAGTGAAAGGAGCTTGGCACACCCTTTGAAACAGTTCATTTGAGTTTCCACCCCCAAATCCATCCTTTCCAATTTGGCACAATGGGAATATTCTCCATAGAAGAGCGATACGAGTTGCTGCAAATCAGGACTCAGGTGTTTGGCAGGTATCTGCATCCAAAGTTCAGATAACACCTGGCTGTATTGTCCTGCCTGTAGCTAGAATGGTGATTCTCTATCTGCTGTAAGTTCAAGGGAAGCAAAAATGCAGACACCTAGATAACAAGTATGCAGCAAATTTACAGAAGTTACTGGGTCTTGAAACCTTGTAGGAAGAACTGATGCAACCAAGTGTCGTGGTGTGGTGGAGGCCATTGGCTTACTTAGCTTGCACTGTCTCCTTTCTCTTGCTCTTGGATAACCTGGCTTTCCTGTCAACTATTTTAATAGCCTTTGCTGAATAAAACATGTCAGGTTTGCAGGATTTTTCTTTAAACAGTCGTGTGATTTGCGTGTCTTTTTGAGGTTTAGGTATGTAATCCCCTTCGGCAATTCTTCTATCAGAGGTTCCAATACTTCTGGAGACACTATCAGAATTATGCATATATTTATGATTACGTACAAAGCTGGCATTATTCAACTGCAAATCTGTAGCCAAGAGAAGTGTGGAAACTCCCTAAACCAAAGATGGTGTAAAAAAAAAAAAAAAAAGTAATTCCTTTCAATCACACAAGGCCTGATGCATCTCAGGTTGCCCTTATTCCACCTGGTCTTTTTGCTTTATGTCTGTTCCCTGTGGACTGACACACATGGGCCACTGCTTGATCCTTATGCCCCTGCCCATATGTTTAGGCTGCCATTAATGTCACATAAGAGACTAGCTGGAAGAGACACGCTCCAAGGAAAGCGGAGCCAGAACATCCCCCTTCTCCGCAGCCAAGTACATCACGCTGCCAGCACATCTGCTCCCCACCAAACCAGTGAGCCTCAAGGTTATTTTGGGACCTGCATCTAAACTAACTGATGGCACGGAGCACCCGCAGTATGAAACACAGCAAGGATGATATGACCGAAACCTGCAATTCAGAGACCAGCCAGCACAAGGGCTAATTACCTGGCCGAAAACAAAAGGCAGACTTATTTTCAAGGACACGAGACCCTGCGAGGTAATAGCTCCTGATGCACTGAAGTGGAGCAAGTAGGCACGATGGAGACCTAGAAGGAGGATTTGGGGCCAATTCTCAGAGGCGCTCCCTCCATTTCTGGCTGTGCCTTTATTGAGGCAAAGCTTCCACTGAGAAAGCATGGCTTGCAGTGACTTCAGGCCGAGAACCAGCCATGGAGGGCACCTGGGCTACCAGCCTTTGTCGCTCTCTTCCGGCAGAGAGACAGCTGCACCTCATGAGATACCTTTTCCTTGAGGGAACGGATAAGGTCAGCAATGCAAAGCTCAGCCAACCCACCATGCAGGGCTTGGAAAGAGGAGAGGAGCAGGGACATGGGGGATTGGCTAAGAGGGGTCAGGGGCAAAGAGGCAAGTCTGGCAAGTCTGGTAAGGGTCATCCCTGGGTGCTGCAGCCATCTAGGCTGGGCAGCAGCGCACTTGTTCCCTTCTCCTGGACAGAAGGCCTGCTTTAAAACACCCACACTTTCCTTTTTATTACTATTATTTATCTGCCATAGCAAAGGCTGTGGTCAGGTGCAGCTTTCAGCGAGGACCCTGTCCCTGGTGGGCACTTGGCCTGTAACTGCACAGGGAGCCATTCACACCCCATCGTGAAGAGAAGCTGCCTGCCTGGGTGCCTACAGCACATGGGGCAGTGAGGCCTGCTTGGTCCCGGGCTTGTGCACACTTTTGTGACACCCCCAAATCACTCACCTGAGCATAGAGGTGTTTAGGGGCAGTAGATACCCTGGGTACCAGGGCCAGTCACTGCTAAAGAAGGGTGAAAAACGTCTCCAGAGGTGGGGAGACATGTCAAAAAAGCCATAGCTGACAACGTTTAACCACCTGTCTGAACAGAAAAATGAGAGCTGTGATAGTGAAAGCTGCAGGAGGTTTCACACGATCATTCCAGAGATGAGCTGCAGCACTGCCCGAAGTTTGCTCTGTCTTTTCCAGGCCTATAGAAGTGCCCACAGGCTCCATGCATAACCACTTGTTGGCAGGGCTACATAGCCTCCTCCTGCAAGAACACACCTCTACCTGCATACAAACCTTGCTCATTTATGGCCTTACATCCCTCCCAGCAACAATGCTATTACTATGAAAATTGTTTGCTCAATTGTCAAATCAGTTAAGATTGCACTTAGGGAAACATAGTAATGAAAATCCTGAAACACGACTACCTTAAACTCTAGGAAAGTTCAAGTCTCAGGCCCTTCTGCAGACCTTCACTGCCACATCAAGGCAAAAATACCACCAGGAGAAGTAAATACACCAGCAGATACCTAAGGAATAAAAACGTTCATTTAGGATCCACCAGCAACAGCCTTTCACATCCCCCAGATTTCCCTGAGGGCTACATCCTCAGCCAAGATCCTCTCTGCTGCGGGTGGCTGGAGTGCACATTGGAGGTGTCGCCTGGCCAGGACCCAGACCTCAGATGAGACTTGGGGTGCACAGGGCTCCAGCCACATCTCTCCCCACAGCCCTGCACCCCCAAGGAAAGCTCCAGTATTCAGGCAGCTGATATTTTGACAGTACAACGAAATTGTATGCAGAAAGCAAGTGTTTCGCACTGTCACTTATACAGATACTGAAAACACTGGGTTTTCCCCCTCAGAAACATTTCAACAACAATAAATTGCTGTAGCCCTCCTGTGAAACCAACAAAACTAGTTCTCTCCACAAAGCCATGAATCGGGTTAGAAAAACGTATAAAATTTCAGTTTACATAAGCACATTATGCTGCTGGAGCCATTCTGTACATCAAGGTCTGATCAGACCACAGTAACTATCTGCTGCTGGATAGTCTGCAATTTACACATTACTGTTCAGGGGCACATAAAAATAAATGCTCAGACTTTACTCAAATAAGCTTTGGCTTCTAGATATTTAAAATTCAGATGCCAACCTAAATAAAACATTAATCTAGCATGAATTTATGTCTAGTCTATTGTCTGAACGGCCTTTCTGTTCATCACCTGAACATAAATATGCCTTTTGTTTGAAAACAAGAGACGCATATTCCAAAAGTATACAGGTCACAGTTCTATCATGACATCTTGGATCATAACAGTATATATATCAAATTAGTTTCCATTTGTTTTAATTGGAGAGACTACCCTTCTTTTTTCACCAGTGTTCACACTGACATATCAAATGGTTTATAAAAGCATTACAGCTGCTGATTGACTAAAAATTATGCCCTGCAACTAGCTTTGTAAAATATCCTGTGGTTTTGATACTTCTCGTTTCCACTCAGCTGTCTGCCACACAGACTTACTTTTGGGGCAAGGAACACCTTTTTGTATCCATCCAGAACCAAGACAAACAGGCTCAGGGTGAGCAGATTCATTAGGCTCTACAGCAATATGAACAGCTAACAGCATAAGTCTCTAACAGTTTTCACTTGCAAAAAGGAGATATGTTATACTAACGAGCATCAATCAGTGTCCTTGCCCAGGGAAGAGTTGCCAGATTTTCACCTATTTATATCCAAAATCCAGCTATTTTATCTAAGAAGTAACTGAAAGAGAAACTTTGAGGAATTACGTTAAATAATTCTCACAGAATAAGCAGCCTGTAACAGAAAAACAGTTAAACCCTGCAAGGTCTCCTAGTAAGTACCAGGAGTACAGCAAAACCACCGCACTTGACACAACAGGAAAACAAGCAGACAAAACTAAGACACCTCCTGCATCCAGTTCTGATGAACTGTCACAGGGGAGGTCGGGTCATTCTGTAGCTGACAGCGTGCCAATAATTTCTACTAAATTCCAGTGGAAAAACTCAGCATCCGGTGGGGGCGGAAAATAAAGTTACCTTCAGCTATTGTTTCCTCTCCAAAGATCACTTCTTCAACTAAAAGGATGGGGAAGAGGAAAGAAAGAAAGAAAGGGACTGGGTGAATAATGCTCCGTGACTAATAGCCGTGGTCTGACCAGTCTGAAACAGCTTCAAGTACCCATGACCTTTTGAAGAGCCAGAAGTTCGACACTAACAAAAACGCATAACGCAAACTCTCACACCCCCTTCCTTTTATCAAATGGGCGTTAGGATGAATAAGCTGACAAAAACAACACAGAAGTAATCTGCTGAGTAATTCCTCTAATATTCCACCGTGGGTTGGCTCTGAGAGTTTGAGGCACACAGCTACGAAAGCACAGCCCTGACTGTATTTCAGATGACAAATTCTCATTAATCACACGCAAACAGTACGTGTTGTTACACAGCTTACACAAATGTTCTCCTGGAGCAGCACTCAAGCCATTAACAAATCGCTGAGCCCTCCCGTTTATCTCATTACACAATTTCTCCAAGAGGATGTGAAAGCTCTCACCCGACTGCTCCACACATACCACTCCCTGTTGCTATCCTATGAGACTTCACACAGTGTACACGGTCCCCACTCCATTTAAAGGTCTTCAGTACAAATTCTGCCTTTAGAGGGTGGCACACCAGTTAACTGCTGGGGCCTTGTTTCCTGTATCTCTTCTGTCAATCAACACAAATCCACTCCGAGCTACGGCATCATTATGTCAAGCTTGGCAAAAACAGATAATAGCAACAAGAATAATAATAACATCCAACTCTAATATAGTGTTTTAGTACTTTTCATGAGCAGATCTTAGAGAAGGCCACTAGCACTGTACAGAGGAATGCAATGTTCTTCTGTGGCTCTTCCCCATCATCTTTCATACTGTTGGACCATGGAGACCTATTCCCTAAAGCAATGGATACCAGTCCTGTGTAAATGGAGATGTAGTGATTCCTGTGAATATAATTTTGAAGTCACCAATAGACAAAAATTCATTGTATAATTTTGGTGAAAGGGATGGAATCATTCACAGGACACAGTTTACTTCAGTCTTTTTTGACTCATTGAATATGTAGCATCATAGTCATTATTCCCAGATTTAGTTTAGCCTTTCGCGTTTCATACGTTTTTATTTCAAAATCACTATTAAAATATTGAGCTTGGCTTATTAATATCTAGATTAAGTTATCAGAATTACATGAAATGCTGTTTTATTTCTTGAGTAGACAAGTACACAATTCTGATTCAAATACTGAAATTCACTGAAACATTTCTTGAAACAACTAATATCAGAAAACAATATGATCCATTCTACACAGAAGAAAAAAATACAATGCTGGTTACATTTTGAACGCATACTGCCAAATTCTCAAACGATTGCATGACCAGAAAAAATACACAACATTAACTATAACTAGTTAAAGATAACTCAATAAAGCTTAATGGAAAGTGCTCAAAACTCCCAAATAAATCATCTGCTAGCTGTAAAAATCAAATCACGTTTACTTAGATGCCTAGATATTATTTAGCCAGCACTCAAGTTGAGAATATTATACTACCTTGAGGGAAAAGCAGCTTGGGCTAAAGCAAGAACTGAGATGTGATTGCCACCCAAACCCCTAGGAAAAGTCTGACAGCGCATCCAAAGTGCTAGCCTAAAATCTGGATGTGGCAACTGAAAAGTAAGGGGAATTCAAATTCAAATTTCAGACCATCCCTATTTAAAGGGAAACTTGTTTGAAATTGTGAGCAAAACTCAGGATCTGAAAGCAGTGAAAAGGTGCTTTGTGAACTGCGGTGCATCCACAGAACTGATTATAGAGCAACAAAGCAGAACTTTGAGGCACAGCCTGAGCAGTGAATACCAGAAGCCAAAGACCACTGCTGCCCTGAGGAAAGCTTAAGCAATGAGCATACCTAAAATAATGTGGTGGCAGTATAACAAACTACGGGGACCATCCCAACTGCAGACTCGTGAACAGGAGTGAGAAGCCACAAATGAGAACAAAAGAGGGATGGGGAAATGAATGTCTTAGAGAGGCTCTGACAATTCTGAAGATAAGTGGTGACAGGAAGATTTTGAAGAGAGAAGTGAAGAGAGTGGAAGTCAGAAACAGGAGAGCTGACAGCCAGAAATTGTTTGGATTTTAAATGAGCTCAGTGGACAGAGAAGGGGAAAGATCACTGAACTGTTACCCATAAATGACAAGGATGGAAGTGGAGCACTGTGAGGAAGAAGGCATCCAGCATATTTGGCAGCAATAGTTTTAGGAGGGTCTTGAACAGGGACACAGTGGCAACTGATCTTGCTCAAACTCTGACATGTATCAGAGAAGATGGAGATAGGGATAAATGGAAAAGTGTCCAACCTAGGAAGAAAGATAAAGAAGAAAGAAGCACCAGAAAATTCAGCAAAGACAAGATAGGAAAAACCCTTGGGCATGTGCAGAATTGCTGAAGAAGTGTTTACTGATGAGTGGTGAAAGAATCTCATCATGTCAGCTCAGCAAGCTGGGAAAAGCACCTCAAGACTGAAAAGGGGCAGAAACAGTCCCTATAACAAAAGCAGCAAAAATGCAAAGGGGGTTCAATGCATTCTTAAAACAGCGCACTTTTAGTACAGCATGAGGGGGAATGTTGCAGCAGAATCCATGGGGAATACGAAACCAATTCCTCTTTTCCTGGTCTGCAAAAGATGTTTCTTCTCCCACCCATCCCAAAGAACAAGACCACCTTCCAAGATTAAAATGAATCCTCTAAATATTTGGGGAGGACATCAGGGATGTAACAGATTAGAGAACCTAAGAAAACTCATGAGCTGTGGCTAAAATCTTTTCTAACTCCCCAGGAAAGGTCTCAGCAAACGTCAGCTAACAAAGGACAAGTGATGGCTAGCAATGGCCAGAAGCACACACAGTGTTCCAGTTGACCCACCATGTAGTGCTTGCTCAAGTAACGCATACATATTTCTCAGATAACATTTGCTAACAGGTTTCACACCCACTCTGTTTGTCCCCTCAGACTGATTTCAAAGTGACATTCAGAAAATGGATCTCAAATAGGAAGGCTAAGACCACTACTCTCAGTTTTCACTGCAGGTATTGCAACATACTTTGCAGAGGAAGAGCCAGGAGGAGCCCTTCAGCTGCCATCAGACCAACACCTTGTTGTTTTTAATGTGCACGACAACCACCCTGCTCTGTAGAGGTGGTGCTGCTGGGCCTGCGCCTATTCAATAGGGGATGCTACACCCATTGGGATTCAGCAGTTCTGAGCCTTGTTTACCCAGGGCAGGGCAGGAGGTTTTAAGCACAGTCAGGGAGCCAGGAAGGGCAGAGTGGAGGGAAGAAAAGAGCTCTGGTTTCTCTAACAAAAATGCCAAAGTGTTAGCTATTACACCTGAAAACCTGGTTCATATTACTCCAACAGGAAGGTCCATAAGCATCAAACGAGATAAGGCATCTCTAAACACAGCCATACTAAAATGTCCAGGCTGATGTACTTGAAACATGTCACAAAAGATGCGCTGAGCTGTTGCAGTAAATAAAAGCATCTTTTCTCCTGATGACTCTGCTGACCTTTCACGGGAACCCACGATCACCATTGGGCAGGAGGCACCTCCATCTTGATCCAGCAGACCCTGCTCCTTGAGCAACCCGGAGGGCTTGCTAGACACTCTGACACAAAGTGCTCTGTCCTCCTTCCCACCCTGGATGAGGCACACTATGCTGAGCTAGGGACAGCAGACACCTTTTTTTCCCATACAATGGAGCCTCTCAGCCTTATATGGATTAAGCACCCCGTAAGAGGAGCACTGGAAAATGCAAGGTGGTATTGCATTGTATTAATGTCACTTAATGGTAACTGTCAATGATCGTGATGGAATAAATATGGAAAAGGAAATTACTGTAATTGATTGACAGTCTGGAAGCTTCCACATACGATCTAATGAGAAAGACCTGTGAGAAGCTGCTGCAGTGGAGGCTATTAATGCAAATCATATGCACCATGCCTGCTCTCTGAATTATGCAATGCCATGTGAATGTCTAATCCGTTTCACCAGGTTTGTCTCTATCCAGAAAGAATATTCCACTGACATGCTGATTAGTATATTAGGAGAGTTTTAGAAGTTGAGTGCTAGAGTAGGTGTTATTAATTTAGTTCAGAATAAAACAGGTCTGTACAGCCATTAAAATCACTACATAAGTTTGTCACAGCTGATGGGAATTAGCAGGAATGCCTTGTGATCCATGGTAGGAGTTAACGAATAGATAAGGAGGATATCACTTTTCCAGGAAACTACTGTTGAGGATTCAGGAACTGAAGACAAGAAAAGGTATTTGGTATATCTCCATGATAATTTGCATGGATTTCCAGAAAGAACATTGTGATAACAGAAACAGATGTGAAACTCAGAGGAAGTAGCTGGCATATTTATATTGCAGCAGTGCCATAGGGACAAGGCAGAGGACAAATGCATTAGAAGATTGTACCCATCCCCAGCTTTCTGGGCTGATGCCATTGTATTTTGCCTCTAAAAATACTTTTAGATCAAATGCCATTTAGATCAATGATGGAAATTATTTTGATGGAGCGATCACAGTCCCTGGGGACTACTTGTCCTTCGTGCAAAGTTGTAGCACAATTAGCACCACAATGTCTGTTAAAGGAAAACACAGATCCGGACCACAGGAGACCTCACACAGTTTCAGATTAAGCTTGGGGATGTGAAGAAAGCTTGCATAAAGCCTCCTGTGCCTCTGCTGGCTGTCTCACCCTCATTTCCACCTAAGTAACACTCACTCAACTTCAACAAGAAATTGAGAGAAGGCACTGCAACGTATACAGAATTCCTCAATACTTTCTAAAAACAACCATTTTACAAGTCTGCAGCCTAGATAATAAAGCTGAAAATTAGCCCTGTGTCATTCTACTCTAGCTAAAAAGAACACTTAGAGCAACCGTTTTGCCTTGGTATTACTTGCATCAAAGGATCACAGGCTAGTTATGTCTGAGAAGAGGTGGAGAGCCTATGAACCCAGTCACAAAAGAGAAAAATGGCTGAAGAACAGCTTTGTCTCAAGACGCAGTCCTGTGAGATGTATTGTCCTTTTACACCTGCCTAGCACCTGACAGGAGATGGGAAGGCTTCATGCAGGGCAACTGCATGGACATGGAGGGCCCAGGGCAAAGCCAGGGTTTCCAGGCGAGCCGGTGTTGAAGGCACGTGCCTCACCTAATGTACGGTAAATAAAAGCATGTTTCCCACTCCTCCCGGTCATGAGATGCCCTGAGGCACCTCCACACCTCTTAGATGGAAAACGAGACAGATACCGTGGAATAGTTCACCAGAATCCTCCCTGGTCACCTATACCGGAACACTGTTTTCTACTAGTTTGTCTGCAAAGCGCAATAAAAATAAACCTTCACTTTTGTGCAAGTGCTAAGATTTCATAGAGTTATTACTTGCCCAGCAACAATACAAAACAGCCCCATTACAGTCAAGGCTTTATGGCACCTAGATATGCCTAGGGACAGACGCAGACAGCAGGGCCAAAGGCATCTTGAAAATAAACACAAAGAAGGAGGCAGGGTTTTGTATTTGGCAAGTCAGCACTAGGGAAGCAGAGATCCACATGTCGTTGTAACACCACATGCTCTTATAGGGAAAAAGGTGTTGAAAACCCCCCTGGATTCAGGCATTGTTACTTTATTAGCTCTATTTGCAGTGCCACGTCACAGCAGAACCTCAGCCACATCAGCTGTGCACGCACAGAACAAGGAAAGGGAGATCTTGCCTCCAAGGACTTGCAGATACTCCAACAGCCCCTCTAGTAGAGGACCTGTGGTTTTTTGAGCCGGGTGCAACGATTTCTGAGGAATTACCTTTGGGCATCACTTCTGCAAGCAGACGAAAGGCGCCTCCACCCACACAGGGAGCCCATGGGCCAGGAGTCAGGTCCAAGCTGGACATGGGGCAGTCAGGCTCAGCAGGGCCATGGGTGCAGGGATGCCTGCATGGGACCTGGGCCTCAGCAGCCTGATGGGCGGCTTCACACCCAGCCCTCATGGACCACAAGATACATCATTGCAGGAGCTTCCATTGGGATAAACATGTGCTCAGAAGCCAGTGGTTTAAAAATCCCTTCACAGTGATTTCTGAGCAGAGGTAAATGTATGTTTGTAAGCTCCCAAGAAATTGCTACAGCTTCCTGGCAGCTACACAACTCCCAAGAAGGCTGTAGGCACCCTGGGACCTGCAGACCCCCAGCTGAGGTCACCTACACTGGCACAACACGTTTTCCTGTTTTTATCCCTTTTCCACACTGCCCCACCTCACAGATTGCTTTGGGAAGGCAATGATTAGGAACGTTTTGATCAGACTTGCCTTGTTAACAGAAAGGGTAAGCTCTCCATGACGTTTTAACATTTTGAATTCACACCACAGAAATTTATTAATGTTTCTTGGGGGTTGAATTTGTCTGGGAGGGATGCGGATGGATTTTGCAGGAAATAGAAGTTTTCTCTAGCCTTGGAGGAGTTATTTGCCACCCAGGGACCAACATTTTGAGATTTTTCCACAGACTGATGTTTTCAACATGTAGAAACACTCCGAGGGAAAAATATTTTGTGTGTTAGTGTGTGTTCAGCATCCAAGATTTCACTATTTTATTTGCAGAACAGGCTCGTTTTCTCTGTGCTTATTCAACAGGAAGTTTGCTTTTGGACAGGCTAGGCCAGAAAAGCAAAATCTGGGTCCAGATTTCAATTGCTCCCACAAGTGCAGACACACGAGGACTCAGCTGTGAATTACACTCTTCTGACTTTGGGGCAAGCTAGGCTTCAACGGGAAAACTGATCTTCTACCTTAAACCATGCGGCATGCCACTCCACAGAGCCCAGTAATGAAGGAGGACGGTATTAACATTCCAATCAAAACATCCAGGAGGAGGAAAAGGAGAACTGGTACTTCCAGTGTCAACTCCAATTACGGGGAAACAGAAGCCACAGATGAGAAATAGGAAGCATCTGTATGTGAAAGCATGTTTAGCTTTGAAGCTGGTGTGGGAATATTGGCTTAGTCCTTACTTTCCCCAAGTGTTATGTCATCTCATGTGTAATGTTGACACTTACAAGGATTACTTATTAAATAATTCCTTTACAAACAACAGGGAATAATTCTGGCCTTTGATATAGACAGATTATGATCTCAGATGCTACTATAAAGATCTTATATTCATCTTAGCAAGCTAAGCACATTAAGAATCAGGGAAGAAAATACATGAATGCAAAATATGGAAAGTAAACCAAAGAACAGGAAAATCAGAAAAGCCACGCTGAGCCACAGGTTTTAGTATCTGAGAAAGGGAAATTATTAAGAGATTAAAACAGTCCACACCAGTCTTCAATTAAGCAAAAATTGTGTTGTGTTCCAATCTGTGCAGAAGGCCTTCATTTTTATTTTTAAAAATTCCCCATTTGGGGACCAAAAAAAAGGGGGTGGGGAGCTAAGGATAGCCTGCAGATGTCTAATTAACCTGACACTGCCCTCCAGTCAGGCACAGCCAGCTCCCAATTGCCTGCAGGTGCTTTATCCAGGTTGTGGATGCAGCTTGGCATGATGCAGAGACTCCCAGGCCAGCTCTGTACGGGTGCAAGGCTGCACGTACGGTGCTACCCTGCTCCTCCTAGTCCGGGAGCGGTTTAGCCTGTTTCAAACAGCACAGTACTTGAGTTTATAAGCTTTTCTGGGCTTGAACCAGCTCTCTGAGGAGCTGGCCTGGATACTGCTGCTCTGCTGCAGAAGCAGGAACTGCAGGAGAGTACAGCACATGGGCATCCACCACCACCTCAGGCCCCCAAATGCAGTGAGCAGACCCGGGACCAAAGCAGTGACTTCCCCAGGGCTGTCTGTCCCAGGAGGGCTCGTTATTTGGGCAAAAGGATGGAGGAGTGCAACCCACCAAGCACAGACCCTTGCACCCCACCCACGGCGCTGCATCTACCCGCGTGTGGCAAAGCGCCCAGTAACTTCCCCACCACCCAGAGTGTCCAGAACAGAAATGAAATAGCTACAGCTGCTGAGCTGACCATCAACTCTGCCCCGAGCAGTTTGTGCTGCACTCTGTATTATAATCGACTGAGTGACAGAAATAAGATCTGTGCTGATGGAGAGTCTGAACTCAACACTCAATTCGGAATTGCAGATGAAACAGAGCTGCAGTCGCTGTGCCTGGAGAACCTGGACCCAGCATCACGGTCCAGGTTGCTCTGCTTTGTGAAGAGTCAGCAAGACTCCTGTAACATATTACAGCAAACTTGGGGGTATTTCTGCCTGAAGTCCTGAATGGGCAGATGCAAGGGGTCAAATTACTTCACCTGCTACAGCACACCTCAGCTTCAGGGAGATGGTCCTCAGAATCATTCCAGTGCCAACCATCTAAATAAAAATAATTTCCTTTCACTAGGACATTTTTTCTACCTGTCCCCATCTGAGCATCTGCTGTAATACGGGTGTGAGGGAATTACTCCTTTAGAAACAAGCTGAACCAAGAGAAGAAACAGTGCTGATTTGTTTTCTCAAACCACAAACCCTCGTATATGCTTGAAGCAAATGAGGCATTAAAGCTGAGAAAATGCATTGAAGCCCTTCAGCAGCGTTTCCTTCAGGGGAATGAGAACGGGAAAGGTCCTTTTCATACTGTCCCATTGTCCTGGTCAGTCACTAGGTGTTCAGCCCTGGAGCTCCAGCTAGCAGCACAGTATGAGGTTACCCAGGGCACTGAGCAACAAACAACTTAAAACTTTTCCATAAATCTGGAAGACAAAGAGGCTTTTTATCTCTGCACTGAAAAGAGTAAACCAGCAGAGCCTCCATCCCCAGAGCCCACTGTACCAGCCTGATCAGTGCAGTCAAGCTGGTGGTCTGACAGCAGACCTGCAGCAGGCAGGCAGCCCTGTTCTTACAGCACAGAGCAATCGCTCCAGAAATCCTTCCCAGTTACCTGCTACAAAAGGGGAGGCCCCTCCCCTTGAACCCCAGTATCCTACCTGCTGGTAAAAGCGAGCTGACACTTCTCCTGCTGGTCACACCATCAAGAGGCATAGCTCCCTCAGACCCTAAGGGTCACAGCAAAATGACAAAGGCAGAATAGGGCCCACTGTTAACCTCTTCCTGAGCTTTAAGGAGAAGCTCACACCCTTTAATTAAAAAAAAAAAAAAAAAGCAAGCCAGAAACACCTCTTTTTTTAATCAGCAAGTAGAAAAGCAAAGCAAGAACCACTTTTTTCAGCGAGTGGAAAAGCAAAGCAAGAACCACTTTTTTTCCAATCTAGAGAGTGGCACAGAGGAGAAAGGATAAAGACTGAAAGCCTGCAGAACATTTTATAAAACAGTTATTTTTCCCCTCAACAATGGTACTCTGTCCCTGACATGAATCAAAAATGTCACAAGGCAGTTTTGGTGAGGCCGCATGTGAATGCTGGGTATTGAGCTGCAGCAGCTGCAGGCAGATTTGTGGTTAACCCTGTGAGAGTCGCCGCTACAGCTGGCTCCCGCTCTGCCACCGTGTCCGAGCAGCCACCCCTTCCCGCTGCGCTGCTGCTAAATGTAACCGCAGCCTTATCAGTGTCTGCACTTCGTTCCACCACTAGCATCACAGGACCAGTTCAGCGGAAAAGATGTCAAACTAAGAGGTACATCTATATATATTACATACAAGCCTACTTTCTTCTAAGGTCTCAAGTTTATATACTTTAAAACCCTGACAGCCCAAAGCCACCTGAACTCAGACCTGTGTTTACTCAGGAAGCATCAGCTCCCTTTGCAAAATCCTGAAGAGAAGAATAAAACATCTTTGTCTAAGGAACACCTCTTCCTATGCCACTTCAGAGCCTTCTCTCCAACACCAGTACTAGGAAGCCTTTTGCCATTCCTTTGCAATAAGATACACTACCCACTAGCATTTTTATCTCTGTGTTGTCTAGTTCTACATATAACAGGACACCTTTTTCCTAAACCTTTCAGCAGAAGTAATGCTCTCTGCTAGTGCAGTACCAACAGCAGAGCTCAACAAGGCAGTGAAGGTAGGTTAGTGAAAAGCAAATACTGTGTCTCAAGCGTCACGAAAATTTCTGCAGTTTCTGCTTTTGATATAAAATTATCTTCCTCACAATATACTTTCCTCACAGAGGAAAATTTTTTAAAAAAAAAAAGGAGCAAAACAGAGCTGGAAAGAGAGATGCACAATTCAAGAAACACAAGCTTGCTTCTGAATGAAAAGTTTCCACTAAAAAAAAGAAATATTTTTAAAAGTCACACTTTCTAGCAATCTGTAACCTCAGCCACCATATCTGTCCCAAGACAGCACTTTGAACAGAAGTCTTGACTAGTATTTTTAAATAGATTCAGAATTGCTCTAGTGACTCTGAAATAAACCCCTCAAGGAAAACAAACAAACAAACATGGAATTGGTTTTAAAGTCTAATCAAAACAATTTAACATAGTGCAGTAAGTTGCATGCACTTCTATGCACCGGTGCAAGTCCTGGCATACCAATTAGTTTCATTACAGAGGTACAGGCTACTGCAAAGAATGTTGGACCAGAGCACTCCTGAACTAGATACCTGTGCAAAAAATGGAAAACTGAAAATCTTGCATTTTATTAATGGAATTACACACACAGAGGTATTTACTTATTGGGTCAAACTTTATGCACTTGCATCACCATAAGCCCAAAGCAAGGTTAACTAAGTGGAAGATCTGTCCACTACTAAAGAAGTTATTTAAAATAAGGGCCCTATCATCCTCCATCTGTGGTATTTGCAAGAAATTTTTGTGTGAATTTTTCCTTACAGGACAGGCTTGGCCTTCTGTAGGATGAAGGCTGCAATCCTAATAAACATTCAGTGGCTTTCTGCCACTGCATGCGTCATCATCCTCTCCCAACTCACCCTGCTGACACCTTCCCTCTCACCAACCCCCCTGAAGTCCATCCCACTTCCCTGCAATCCAACCCTTCAGCCAGTATTGTCTTTCCAGCAATAATATGCAATGGATATTTTTAAGAGCAAGGTGCTAGAACAGGGGTGACATATTCATTTTCACCAGGGGCCACATCAGCCTCGCGGTTGCTTTCAAAGGGCCGAATGTGATTTTCAGAATGTATAAATGTAGGAGTAGCTACATTTATATAGTCCGAAAATCACATTTGGCCCTCTGAAGACAACCACGATGCTGATGTGGCCCCCAGTGAAAACTAGTTTGATAGCCCCATGCTAAAAGATGTCTATCAACTTAAAACAGAAAGCCCTTTGGATGTGGCCCCTCAAAACACCAAGGCACGGGAACATGCATTAGCAACAGCAGCCACTCCCACTTCACACCCAGAGTTTTTAACAATACAGGCAAGAAAAAAAATTAAAATTAAAAAAAAAAAAAAAGGCAAATTCCAATGCAATCGAATTGCTTGTGAGCACACACTGTGTGTGCTGGATGGCAGGGCAGCCAGGAAAGCTTCTGCTTCCCTCCACAACCCCAGCCCTCTGCTCCACCTGACAGTGTTTTAGCCTGGAGCATACCCAAGGGCTACAGCACAAACTGCCCACAAGGAGAGCAGCAACATGAAAAGCTTCATTGCATCATTAGGCCACAATTTGTGCTAATCCTCCAAATTCTGTGGGAGAATGTAAGCACCTAGGAAATAGCCTGCCTTTGAGGAGGAGAACTCCTGGCTGGATTTAGACGATCTGTCATCCTTTACTTAATCTCTACCCCATCCCTCAGCCTCATTTTATTTACACTAGGAGGAGAGAGAGAGAGAAAAAAAAAAATCCCTCCTTCCCTAATACTAATGCAAGCCTCCTGACAGTGAGTGTCATTTTAAAAAGCCCTGGCAAAGCAGGCCCATTTTTAATCACACAATTAGAAAAACTAATTAAAAAAATAAAACTGGAGAGAGGAAGAAGAAGAAGAAAAAGGGCTGCACACAAGTGATCAAAAGAGGAACACTGTGCCATTGTAAAATGTGGCTATCTATCCATGCCAAAATCAGCCTGTGGTGCCCACCACTAGGCCCCAGCTTGGGGTCTGCAGATTAAATCAAGAAGAGAGGGACAGGCAGGAGAAGCAAGCCCTGGTTGTAGGGATGGGGTGTAGCTCAGGAGGGAGCTCCCCAGCAGACACCCGCTCTTCCCGTCACCTGCCAGGGCACAGGGTGGTGCAAAGCTTGTAACTCAAGAGAGGAGAACTACCAGAGGATTTGTGGTGGATGTAGGCAGTCCCTTCTCTTTCTCCCCTTCCTGATTTTGGCTTGGTGAACCACGCTTAGCTGCCCAGGCGTGGGGTTTTGTGCTGCAGGGCTTCCAGGCTTTCACACAGGAGGCAGAGCTGAGAGCCTGACTTTCTGCTGGCTGGAAACCTCCTGCAGCACGTGCTGAAGAAGAGTACAAATGGTGTTCACCCTTTTACCATGGACAAAATCTCCTTTGATTAATTGTACCCAGCAGCCTAAGTGTTCCCGGCACCCCCACTACAGGCAGGCCTCCCCTCCCTGCCTGTACCAGGAGATGCCACCCACCACCCTCCCTGGCCCTGGGGACAGAGGTGGTCAGCACCAGCACCACCTCCCCAGCATCTCGGATGCAGCAAAGGAAACATCTGTAATCGCCAAACAGCTTTGCGGCTATTCTTGAAATTATCAGTGCACCTGAGAGCTACCAGTTAAGCAAGGGAAGGATCCCAGGGGTGAAAGACAAATGGCTGACAGCTGAGCAGGACTGTCCCATCCAGGTGTCAGCATTAACCCAGGCTGCCTCCCTGGGCAGGGCCTGTCCTAGTGGTTGCTGGGGAAAAGAGAGCATTTTCTGATTGTGCGCTTCGCAATTTTTCTACATGCCTTACAAAATCGTCAAAGGTTAGGAGGCTGCTTGGCTATATGGGTTTGGAGCTTGACACCATAAGGCTCTGGATTTTTTCCATAACATGGTGCAGTTGAAAAGTGTCTTTTTAGCCATAAAAATGGTATATGTCACTTGACTAGCCCAACAGCTTTACTGAGATTCTTTAAGCTTAACTTACCCTGTGGTAGTGAGCATCCATACTTGGAAGTACACCATACCTAAATTGTTATTTTGTCAGCATAACTTGAATCTGGACTTACAGAATGCAAGCAAAACACTAATATCAACACCTAAAAGGTGGCAAAATAAATTATCTATATTGTCCTAGGTCTCCCTTACCCTAGGCCCTGGCTCAGAGGTTTTTGCTCATTTATAAATTTTCAGTATTGATTTGCCCTGTGAGATCAATGGGGCAACTCATACAAGTCAAGGCAAAGCACACACAGGTCCAGAAACTTCAGCCATGCAGCACTAGTAGATGAACTCAAAACAAGCAGAATCATGGCAAAAGCATGCTTTAGGTTCACATCCTCCACAACGGCAGGGGATGCATATTCCATTATATGACCAATCAGATTACCTTAGTGGTACAGACATTTAAATGTTCCATACAAAAGTCTACATTTTTTTTTCCTCATAAGTGTGCATCATATATATTTTTAAAAGACTACAAAATATTTCCAAATTTAAAATGTTTGGACAATTATTTATCAGATTACACAGGCAGATGTCTGTCTCTGCTTTTAAAATCAATTTTCTGCTGTAACACAACACTTTAAAAGAGCCCAAGCCTCATCACATGACCTTATCACAAAAACTGTCTTGGTCAACTGTACACTGCCCATAATGAAAGTTGCATTTCTCTGCAGATTTACTTACAATAAAAGCAGTGAAGGGAAGGTTAGCATGTGACAGAACTGTGTCAAATCTCTGAAAGTTTCTGCATTTCAGATTTTCCTTCTCAAAAATTGTTTTGAAACAAGATTTTAGTCACCACAACATTTTAACATATTTGACATTATAGCTGAGTGACAATCCATTTTTATTCTAACCTGTTCTGAAATCTCCCACATTTTGCATGCTCTGCAGAAAAACAAGTTATGGGACTCTGAAACAGGCTAGCCAAATTATGATGCAAAATTTCCTGCTACAAGTTTCACAGAGAATATATTGGCTAATCACATGCAAAGACTACGCCTGAGAAGCAAGGTCTGTTATGATGAAGACATTCATCAACAGTCATAAAAGGGGAAGAAGAAAAATAAGTTGTTAAAACTCACAGCGCTGCAAAAGTCTACTAAAGCAAGTAATGAGAATGACCCAAATCCATTAGTGGAGCTCAGCAGTATCTGCAGAGGTACCTATACGAGAAAAGACACATACTTGCATTTACTTGTTTTAGTTCTTTTCACATTCTTTTGGGGAAAGAGTAGCACAACCCACACTCAGAGTTCAGTTGCTAAAGAGTGTTTCTCTTTGGTTATTAGTATAGGACACCAAACCAGGAAATCTTAATGCGAATAGCCATAACTGCAAGCTTTCAAGGGGAAGGCTCATGTTTTTCTCCTCTAGGTGCCAAGTGCCTGGCATCATAAAGTTGTGGCTGGTAGCCAAGCCTTCTGGACATCACTGCAAGATAGATAAGTAGCAATTAAGAAATGCCAGAATTCCACTGAAATCAAGTTTTGCGATTGAAAAAAAACTACAAAAGAAAAATCAAATCTCCATTTCAGTGGATTTGGTTTTCACAGGAAGTATTTCCCTGAGACTTGGTATATTATTTCTCTTTTACTTGAGCTCACCGAATCCTAGGGACAGCATGGCCAAGAAAAATACCTGCATGCAATGAAAATCAACAAGGAAACGTTTCCTTGCTTAAATGAAGCTTGAAAGGCAGGAGAGGGCAAGTAAACTCCCTGTTTCTTACTACTTCAGATCAGACAAAGTATACCTTTGCTTTCTGCCAGCAGCAACACCTTTTTGGGCCATCTTAATATCACCAAAGGAAATCCCAGATCCCTGCTCTGTTTTTTAAAGAATCACTCGCTTCAACAACAGAGAGGGAAGGGAAAAAAAAAAAAAAAGTCTTATTTGTTTGCAGGGTTCCCACACCGCTTCCCCAGTTGTGCACTCACCTGGTAAAAGCTCTGCCAGTTCAGCTTCAGTCCTGCCCCATGGTTGGTACCTTACCCACCCAGAAACGTCTTCCCCCATACTCGGCTTCTTACAGCAGAGCGACATCACTAGTTAAGGTGCTCCTAAAGTACCACAACTTGCCCTGCAGTTCCAGAACACTTCCCCAGCTTGGAAACCTACATTTAATCACAACCACTTCTGTTGTAATGAACTGGTAACTGAATGAGCAACAAAGCCAGAGCAAGATCTCAGATCTGCTGCTCCATCCCTGCTACCTCCTGGCCACCACTGAGGGGTTTTGTTTCTTGTAGGGACAAGGAGACCCTGCCATCCAACCTCTGACCTGCAAGGCCCTGCGCAGGGATGATTTGAAGGGAGAGGTGAGCAATGCTTGTCCTGAAATCCCATTGCTGCTCCACTACAGCCTTCCCGAGCCACTTCCCCAAAGGCCACCGTGTTTATGGTGGTGGCCCGACCGCTCAGTGTCCCACTCTGATAGCCACCACGGGTTTCCCACTCATTGCCCTGTTGCCATTTTCCTGGTTCTCCTTGTGCAGAACAGCCACAACAGCACTTCTCATCCCTGAAATGCACCACACAAATGGGGAGCACAAGTCAAACAAAAGCTACAGCCGCTCTGTTTACTGGGGAGAAAGATCAATGGGTTTCAATGAAAGGACAGGAAGCCAATGTTCTCACTGTAACTTGTTGGTAAAACAGTGAATAGTGCTATCGAGGCTGACAAAGCTTCTTTTTTTTTTCCCCTCCTCTTTTTTTTTTTTGAATGAAGAATCCAATGGAGGGGGTTATCTGTAGTTATCAACAGGCCACGAAATAAGTAACATCAGCAAGTTTATTCAACTCTTGTTTGCTCTTTGAGAGAGTTAAACAGAAGCCTCAAAGTGCATACGGGAAAAATTTTTTTAAAAAAAAGCCACACAGGAGGGAAAAAAAAAAACCAAACAACACACACGCACTACACAATGGGGAAAAAAAAAAAAATCACACAAGCAAAAAGACAAAGTGTTAGGAGTTAGGATGATTAAGAAAAAAAAATCAAGCAGGAGCATGAATCTGAGAGGTTTACAACCGTGTTTGTTCAGCATCTCTCCTGTGTTCAGGGTGTGGAGAGTATCCCAATGGATTGACAAGGAAGAGCGTGGATGACCTACAGGAGCTGCCAGCCGCTCCTTATACCCTTACAAAGCCACTGCTGTGACACGCCAGACATTATGGACCTACTAGAAGCACTACACCCACTGTTTACCTGATTAGGCCCTTCTTTGAGAACATCTGGAGCGCTCTGGAATGCTCTAGTCTAGCCCCCATCTACATCTTGCCATTTACCCAGCACCACATAAAGGGACCTGTGCTCTGGGGGAAATGCCACTGGATTCAAGCCTACTTGTACGTAAGGAACATACTATCATTCCACAGACATAGCCCTTCTCTTACCAAGGTTTTTTCCATACAGTGAAACAACATTTTGCAGCTACTCATAGAAGTGTTCTTAAACCTCTGAATGTTTGAAAAAATGTGGTGATATGACTGACATAAGAAAGGATGCTTCTGGAAGAGAAGCAAATGCGTGTATAAACATCATATTTCCCAGCACCTTCAAACTATATAAATTAGCCATACAGCCTACATGTACGCATTTGGCTTGTGCATCAAAAATAATGCACCTGAATATTTAGGTACATCCCATACGGTGTTGACATATGTAGTGCATGCATGCATAGATCTGTAGTGCTGGTAAAAAAATAAATGCTATCATACAACTAATGCCAAGTGTTTTGCAAACATGAAAAGTGAAAATCTTCTTCCTCTCCCAGGACTACTTCTCAATGTCCTACAGATAAAATTTCAGACTCCAAATTCCAAGTGAAGCTAAGCCTAGGAGAAATTGTGATTTTCCTTGAAGGCTCAAAGGAAAATTCAGGATTATAAGAAAGACCTGAAGTTAGTTATTAGTAACATTATTCTTCAAAGGGCTATAGAAACTGAGAGGACTGATGTCATGGGAAAGCCAAGTAATTTGTGAGAATGTTTTTAAAGTTAAACCCTTTCTTCTACTGCTATAGAAGAACTGTAAAGACACTTGATAACGTATCTTTCCTGCCTGTTTTGTGCCGGAAGTGTGATTCCTTAGGCTTATTGCTTGCAGTGAGCCTGTTTTCCTACTTAAAGTTTCTCCACCCCATTTTACACATTGATATAAAGCTGCTACCTGCAGCAGTCTGTCCAGTAGCCTGAACACAGCAACACATTAGCAAAAGCTGTTCGACTTGCTGAGCACACATTGCCTATTGCAAAGCCAGCAAGAGCCTCCCAGTTCACACCAACCTCCAAGGGATCCCCAACAGCCAGGGTTGCAGACTTGCCTGGGCTCTGGTCACTCTTGTTCATCCCACGCGAGCGCTATTTGCTCAAGCTGCCAACGTGAAGCTAAATTAAACCGGAAGCATGTGGGTATTACACTGGTTGGCTCTAACAAGACCGTGCTTGAAAGACAGACAGGACACACTTTTTGACCGCCCTCCACCTGGTTACCCTCTGACATTGCTTGCAGCCCACTTACCTTGCACAAGATGCACACAGAGGGAGGTATGGCAAAGGCAGGTTTGGAGTGATCTCACCCACATCCAGCTTTGCCCACCTCTGCCTCCTGCGTCAGACCTCAACAGAACCAAAACAAGGGCCAAAGCTTGCTGCTCTCCCAGGATCTGTGGCACATGTCCATGCACAGACAGAACCTGGTCCTATTTCTGTTCCTTCTTTTAACAAGAGTTGACACGCCTGTGTCTCTATTAGGGTTGCTTGCACCAGGAACAGAGAATGTGTAACGATGTCTCACTCCAAATGAAAACACACACAGTCCTTTAATCTTACTTAATATGAGAAGTGTTGCTTCTGCTCAGCATTAACTTCGAACTTTATAAATTCCTTGGTGTGCTCCTGATGATATGTCACTTCAGGTTTTCCACTAAATAATAACGTTAATAAAATTTACTATATTCCAGATATAGTTGAGATGCATTTTGTATCTATACACAGACAACGCCAAAAATAGCTACCCCTTAACATATCTGAATACGGGTGTTCCTTACAGAGTAAGGGTTTACTTGACAAGGTATTCAGCAGCAGTTATAACACTTTAAGTGTATACCCTGCCTTAATCCAACAGAAATTTCAACTTTCTTTTGGAGGCATAACAGTTGAATTGATCTTTTATGCAGGGGGACAAATTTAATTTTCTGACTCTGATTTGGGAAAGAATGCCTATTCAAGACAGCACTTAAGCCTCACGGAAGTCAATGGGACCTACACACATGTTTACAATTAACCGTGTGCTTAAGTGGTGGTCTGAACTGGGTGAATAAATGTGAAGTCAGTAGGTCTGCTTGCATAAGAAAGAATTACAGAATTTGGCTATAAGAGGCTGGAAGATTAGTAACAAATGTGTCATTCCTGTAAGTAATTTACTTAAACCAAAACCATGGCAGAGCTGTTTAGAGTATGCACTCAGATTAATTCGAAGGACAGACTCAGAACATAATTATCAACCAAGTACAACTGTAAATTTGTAATAATATATCAGAATCACCAACTGACTTTCAAATGAGATCTACAGAACCAAACATCCTGGTCAGATTTAATGAGTTCCAGCCCATTTCAGAGCTAGGTTGTGACTTCACACAGAAAACTGAGTAAGTAGCAATGCAGGCCAGAGAAGTAATTGTGGCTCCAAAAAATGAAACCAAAGAACATTTGCAGGAGCCTCCAAAGCCTTCCAAAACTATTTTTGTGGTAGCAGTTTATGAGAAAAATATGAGAAGCCATCAAAATAGCTTAAAGGTTTTAAGTTCCCAACTCTCATTGATTGATAAGGGTCCTGTAGGCTGTCAGACACTTTTAACAGCAAGGTTAAATCCTTGTATTTGCCATATTTAGAGAAACACATCATGATTTTCAGGGAAGTTTATCATATACATCACTTACTCTCCCTCTTCCCAGGCTTGCTCAGTATTACTGACACATGAATAGCTGGTACATCTACATTTGATGAAGGTCGCACACTCCTATGTAACACCGGAAAGAAGGAAAGGGAATGATCTCCAGCTGTCATTCTAGCTGTGTAAGACCAATGAGAAGTTTAACAATTAAGAAGACTTGGATCAAAAGACCCTAAAGCTTTTGGGGTTTTTTTTGTTCGGGTTGGTTTGTTTGTTTCAGTTTTGTTTGGTTGGGTTTTTTTCATTTTGTTTTTGTCTTTTTTTTTTTTTTTAATCTGTACTCCTACTGCACTTCTAATGCATCACAGTCATAGTTGGCTACGAAAAGTGACCCTTCAAACTGGACTGACACCACAAGCAAAAATCAACAACTATAAGAATTCACAGAGCAGGCAAGTGACTGCAGCCCTCCAAGGCAAGGCATGGCTTCAGCAACTCCAGCCCAGGGCATTTGCATCCCACTGCCCATGCCAGAACACTGGACACACTTGCAGGACCCCGAGGCAGCAGTAGAAGCCCTTCCCTCTAGACACGTCCCCTGCTCGTCACCTTCTCCCCCGAGAGCAGCAGGAACAGTATCCATGCTGGCTTTCCCCCTTTCTGACAGATAACATAGGTGCCAATGTGCTCACAGAGCTACATTTGGCTATTTTAAGGCTCTACAAGTAATAACCCAGCTCCAGAGGCTGCAACAGCTCTGGAAGTTACTAATTAATTCACCACAGCTGTCCTGCCTTCTCCACAGTAACTCAACCTGGCAAATGTGTGGGTTGCCCAGCTAAGGAGTGCAGGGCCCTGAGGTATGAGGAGGGATATGCCATTTCCTCAAATTTTCCTCTATTAAACTCAAGGTACAACTCTCCAGGGAGTCAACACACACACACAGACACACACAAAAAAAAGGCATTCATTCAGATGTGTGCCAAGTATAATACCTACATACATAAGGCACAGTATGCACTTGAGCAGGGACAGCATTACTGCTGCCGAAGTGATTTACATGCACCAGAGGCCCAGCAGAGTTGCTGCTGCATTCAGACATATCCATGTGTCTCTGGCTTCCCAGGATAAGCTCCAGCATGGTGTCCCTCTTTGGAGCCTCTCAAATACACCCAAGGGGCAGGTCCTCCACCTGCAGACTCTCTCACAGAAAGGGAACTGCCCAATCTACCTGTCCTGGGTTCTCAAGGCAAGGGCCTACTCTCCATTTGCTTCAACAGACTTTTCTCCAGAATTTAGATGTTACACACACACAGGATTACAACTGGTCTCAGAAACACAGGAAAATTGAACTTCCAGCAGATCAAGCAAGGCACCAGTCTAAACAGCAATAAAATATGAATAGCTATTTACTTGCTGCCATTTCTTCAAGACTGTGAATAACATCAGTCTTCCACAGCATTGAAGACCTTTTCTTTACCCCCAGGAAGTCCAGTCCTCCTAATAAATCACCAAGTGTGACTCCAACCCCTTTCCTAAAAGAACTCCTGGGGATCCTCTTTTAAAACCTCACAACCTTTCTTTCAGCTGACCCACCTGATTCACATTAACAGGTGATCAAAGTCCTAGGCACATCATCTGTTGCCTAATTACCTCCAGCTCAGACTTGGAAAACAGGTTAGGAGGCCATCTCTTTGCCTAAGCACGCTCTACCCCAGTGTATGATCATCCAAACCTCATTACCAACACTGTGGGCTCTGGGCCAGGTGCAGAAATTTCTCCTGCTATTTGCTATGGGGTTTAGATCCACACAGAGGCTCTCCTATGCTTAACCCAGGATTTGTAGTCTGACATGGACACACTGAGTTCAATATGAAACTCCCCAGAGCAATTCCTAAATCTGCCACGCCATGCTTAGGACAGACCAGAAGTCTGTTGAGGAGGGTCTAGACATACCCTCCCATTTTAGGGAGTCTTTGCTGTGTTGGGTGTGGACAGAGAGCAGAGTAAACCCCCCAGCTTCAGGCCTGATCCTCGCATCCATGTCAGGGGATGGGATGAGGCATATCAGTTTGGAGTGGGTCTCTGCCCTACCCCTGCACTGACAGCCCTGACCCATGTGCCACAAACAGCTCTGGGCAGCTATCACAGAGCAGCATACACTCCACAGCTCCTGGCTGGCTTCATATGCACCAGATGCAGCTGATCAGCAGGCTGATCAGCAGCATTTGGCACATGGGCTCCCAAAGCCAGAGAGAAACCACAGCGCAGTGCTGGAAATATATGAGTTGTCAGCACCGCAGCGGGAGAGCAAGAGACGGGGATGAACGCGCCTGCATGCACAATGCCTGCCAGAGGACAGATGGACATGGGCAAGGAGGCTGGAGTGCAAGGGTCACGCAGCTCTGCCAAGGACACGTGGCAAATTAGTGACATAGTTGGGTACCTGAAGAAGGACCCAGGATTAACACGATGGAAGGGACATAAGTCTCCTGGTTTTGAGTCCCCTCTCCTCATCCCTACACAGAATAGCCCTTGTGGCCATAGCATGCTTTTCCTCAGCTTGCTCACTCTTGTCCTCATTGTGAGAACGGGCCCTGGCTTGCAAAAATGCAGTATCTCTGCTCAGCAGGGCCTGTGCCCTTGGTTACCTGCTGACTTGCAAAACCCTCCGTGCCAGAACAGTGGGCTCGGCACATCCTACTGCTGCAGAAGCTGCTGCCATCAGTGCTGTCTGGCACTCAGTACAAGCAGCTGCAGGCTCACAGCAAGCACAAAGGGAAACACAGCAGGGCTGGAATGGCAGAGCGAGGCCCTCTGGGAAGCAGACTCCTTCTTTCACTGGGATGCAATGCGCAGTGCTGACTGCAGCGTGGTTTGGAAGCAGCAAAAAGCATGCCAACATCAAAGGAGAACTCATTAGCCCAGAGCTCTTTCTTGCAACCATTTGACTCATTATTCTTTCCTTTCTTTCTTTTTAATTTTTTGGGGGAAGAGGGCTTCATGACACATTGCATGAAGTATTCTGCTCACCTCACCCACCTCCCAGCCAACAAACCTGAGGGGCACTGCTGGTGCTAACAAACTGCCTCCCATGAGCCCATGTGCATCCTCACACCCTCTGCAACTCGTCAGGCCAAAACTTTGCTCCTCCCTGATCCTGTGCACATACATACACACACATGTATGCAGAGCAACTGTCATTTTGGCCAGAAGGTGAGGAAAAAAAGTTCTTTGCTGCTTCTCATGGTTCCTAAACCTCACAAAGGGGAGCTCTTTGCACGGGGCTGCTGGGGGCAATGGGGTTGGCGCAGGTGCTGCATGTCCCCGTGGCTCCCTGCAGAAGGCTCCCAGGTGATAAGCAAAGGGCTGGGGCAAAGGTGCAAGCGGGCAGCCAAGGAAAACCATCCAATGCAGTGTTGCAGCCAGGGCAGAGATTCCAATACCACTCGCCATCCGCAGCTGCAAGCTGGAACGACTGCCCAGGCCCTTGCAAAAGTGCACAAGGAGATGTCAGGGCCCTTAGGATAGCCGGGCAGGCAGAGGCGTGAGTGTGGTCCTTTGCTGGCAGCAGTAGGAGGCCGGGTAGCCACTGTCTCCCCTCCAGCAGCTGCCACAGCAGTAGGGTGGCTGTAGGAGGGAGAAGGTCTGGGCATAGCAGCCCAGTGGCTGTGTACACTGCGGGGCACATTAGACCCACAGAAGCACAAGGAGGGTATTTTTACTGTACTTAAGTCAGCAGTCTACTCTTTTCTATTCTGAATACAGGTAACCAAGTTGGACACCCAAAGGAGGTGCTGCAGATACCCTCAGAGGACAGTCACTCCAGCAGGCCAGGCAGGAGCCAAATCACTCCCAATATGACCCAATGCCTTCCAGAGTTCCCCTAGCTGAGATGCCTTCACATCTTCCAAATAGAAATGCATCCCATGGACTGGCCCACTTTCTGCTGTCTCACTGTTATGCACAATAGTCTGATTTTAATTGTGTTACAGATCTCTTCTGTACCTAAAATGTACCACGGGTTCTCCTGCAGGTGCACAAAAGCGTGTGGCATCACAGCTGAGGAGGGGGAGTCTTGGGAAGGAGGTTGCTGTCTCCTGTGTAGCATCATTTTGGATGCTTGGGTCCTTCTCTGCAGGGGGTGGATGTGGCACTAATGCATGTTGGGCAGTACAAGGCACACAGATCATCTGTTAATGTCAGAGCAGGGGAACTCCTTGTCACGGGATGCTGTGGGCACTGGGTTTAAAAGGCAACCAGGGAAATTCATAGCAGAGACACACACGGCAGGCTAGTAACTACAGGGATGTTGATCCTAGGTCAGGCAGTTCCTGAGTCACAAATCTCTGGGGACTGGACAAAAGTCATGCACAAGTGACATTATCTGTTTGCCCGGTCCTTCCACTGCATCTGCGCTAGCTGTGTGGCCAGACACGAAGCTGGGTGGACCACTGCTCTCAGTAAGGAAGGAGGGAGTGGGGCCAGCATTTTCCCAGTCTCTTCTTGTTCCAGACAGGTGTCTTCTCCCCTGGGGCCCTGGGAAGCAGGGTAGCTTTGTAGTCAAGCCAGCGGATGGTATTGCCAGCACCAGACAGGGAAGAGCTTGCCTCCGCACACGCGTTCACACTGCAGCGTGCCACCAGCTCCCCTGGGGCAGGCAGGGATGCAACTGCTGGGACCCCGCTGCCTGCTGCTGGGAGGATAATGTGGATGTGTAACGCTAATGACAGGCCAGAGCAATTTATCAAAGCTCTTTTGTGGCAGCTCGTGCCCTGTGAAGACAAAAGAGAGATGCAAGACATTAGATCACCGAATTTAGGACCTGACCCGAACTTCGAAATAAAGCTTCATCTGAGAGAGAAAAGCAAGAGAATGATACAACTCTGTGAGTATGTGCGTGTGTGTGATCCAGGCGACCTCCTTTCACTTCAGACCACTGACTCTCACAGGGCATCTCACTGCCCAGCAGGATTAGGCACATTTGGGGACTTACGGATTCATACCAGCTGTTGGGATGTTTTACGAAGCAGAGTCAGCCCAACCCAGGAGGCAGCCCTGGTCTGCCAGCACAGCCTCCTTACCGCTGACATGGGGGCTGGCAGGCTGAGCAGAGAGGCCAGGGATGGAAAGGACCATGGAGAATAGACTCATTCATCCCTGCCAGATAGCTTTCTCTCGAGTCATTGCTGAGCGCATTTAACACTGCAGTGTTTGGAAAGAGCCCATTTGGCACATATAGGCTATGCTAGAGACTTATACAGCAGTTTTCTGACCTGGCAGCAGGCGCAGTGCCAGTGTTTTTATATATAAAGTTTGGGTTTTTTTGAAGTTTGGCTGCTTCTTTAATTGCCTGTCGCACTTCTGAACAGGATCTTCCGACTAGTCATTTGCAATAACCCTGAAAGGCAGGAAGCAGCGTGTTCCCACACCGGAGACTGACCATGACATCACACCAACAACAGAGAGACAACACTCCCCACAGCTGCCCCAGCAGCTCCACCTCGCCAGTACACACAGACCAGCCCACCCAGCGCTCATTGGGACAACAAGAAGCCTTCCCGGTCACACACTCACCGAAGCCCGGACCGAAGGGACCTAGCAGCATTTTGCACAGATGTGCATTTCCTACACTGCAGGCGAAAGCAAATTGCAGGCTGGGTGGCCCGGGAACATGAGCAGCACGAGCAAAGGCTCCTGCTTCCCCTCCTGCCCTGAAAGGAAGAGGCAGGCAGGTAGCAAATATCATTTATCAGACAACTTGTCCTGAAAGACCCTGCATCCTCCCCAGGAGAGGAACAGGAGGAGAAGCAACATGAGGTCTACAGGGGTGACGGAAAAATAGCCTGGAGAGCCTTTCACTGCGAGGTTACTGTTCTGAATCTGGCCCAGTCAACGGACCTTATCAAGTGTTGTTACTACACAGCACCTATTTCATGGCCATGAGTTGATCATTAGGCTTCTTAGGTAGCAGCTGTTCACATCATTAAAAATACCACCAGCAACCCTGGCCATCTTAGCAGAGACACTGAGGATTTAATTGGAAAGGACACCATAAATACTCACCTTTTGTCAGTCTAGATGATCCACCTCGACGAGGCCTAAGGCGTATTGATAGAAAAGCTGCTGCTGGCTGGCTCTGTGTTTAGTGAGTTTAGTCACCAGAGTGGTGAAAACAACACATCAGTGATCAGTCTCAGGGATATATTTGTTTAAGTAGTAAAGAATCCCCAGAAAACAATTAACCGCTGTCTGCCAAACTGCTGGCAGCTTGATTTATCTCAATATTTAGAAAACTATATATTTAAGAAAATAGATCAGATGAGAGCTGATATGTGAAAACATTCAAATTGAGGACTTTGAGCAGCAAATTTTGCTACAGAGAAGGACAGCTAATGTTTGTTTTTTTTATAATTAAGCAAGCCAGTTTCTCTGCAGCCCCTTTGCAAGCAATACTGGAAGGCTACTGCTCAAAGGAGGCTTGCTCTGGTAACAGTGGGAGTTAATATGTTTTCTCAGTAGACCGGCAAGTGAAGTAAGCTTCAGACTCAGATCACCTTCTCTTCTGTGATGTCCCTTACCCAGATTTCTATCAAATGTTTCACTTCTGGGGCAAGCCTTCACTTTTGGAAAATAAACTGAAAATAAAGAATTGGGGGATTAGTTATGTATGTCATCTCCAGGGCTTTTGTCTCCTTTTCTCCCCCCATCTACCAGACTGAAATTATCACATTAATCCCAAAACAGCAAATCACCTCTGAGTCCTGGAAAAGTCCCCATAGCAAGGAAGTATCTAGAATTTTACTTCAAATAATTAATCTATAGAATAATACAACTTGCATACTTTATAGCCGTAACAATAGGGACTCAATGCTTGTTACTGCTTGAGTTCAGCAGTTAGAATCTGGCTATAGATATCACAGCCATACCAGAAATTTTGCTGTGCCAGAACCTCTTCACCTTTCCCCGAAGTTTTAGAACAACAACCATCCTGCAGTCCTGTCTCACTTAGCTACACATGCATTACTTGTTTCCCCATATAAATATATTACAATCATATATATAATAATGAAAGATATGTATCTACTGTGCCTATATTATACCATGTATGTATTTACTATCTATATTCACATACTATACATAAATGTTCATCTCCTTTGAAATGTAGCGTATAAAGATACTACATCGCCTTGCTGCTTTAGTTGTAAGAGAGTACACTGAACTGCAGCTGTAAAAATAAGCGGAATAAAAGTCCATTTTATATGTCATCACTTATTTTTTCCTGTTTATCCAGTAACTCAGCATCAGAAAGGTTGTAAAGCATCCTCAGCTGTTAGTGTGAATTCATAAAGTTCCTGCTCTATATGTAGACTTCTCTTACGCTTGCTCTTGCCTTGAATGCTCAGAACTTTAGTGGTCAAGGATCTGAACAAGAGATCTGGCATTTTTTCACTCTACAATAGCAGTTCATAGTGGCCAGGAGATCGGCTGAGCCTGGAGGCTGCCTTAGGAAAGCAGTAGAAACGATGCAGGACCAAGACGTCCTCACCCAGGATGCCCCAGCTGCCGCACCAGCAGCTTCTCCAGCCACGTTGGCCCCCACCCTTGGTCACCTACCTCCTTTACCAGTATCCGCTGCCCCGTGACTCCCTTCCTTCTTTCTTGCTTATACCAGGCTGCAAAGCATGTCCCAGGGCACCAGCGCTTCCCACCACCCAGCAATGTGAGCTTGCAGCCCAGAAGGCAAATCGTATCTTGGGCTGCATCAAAAGGAGCGTGGCCAGCAGGTCGAGTGAGGTGATTCTGCCCCCCTGCTCTGCTCTGGTGAGACCCCACCTGGAGTACTACGTCCAGCTTTGGAGCCTTCAGTACAGGAAAAACATGGACCTGTTGGAGAGGGGCCAGAGGAGGCCACCAAGATGATCAGAGGGCTGGAACAGCTGTGCTGTGAGGACAGGCCGAGAGAGTTGGGGTTGTTCAGCCTGGAGAAGAAGAAGCTCCAGGAAGACCTTATTGCGGCCTTTCAGTACGTAAAACGGACCTACAAGAAAGATAGGGGACAGACTTTTTTCAGGGCCTGTTGCGATAGGACAAGAGGTAATGGTTTTAAACTAAATCAAGACATGAGGAAGAAATTTTTTTACAATGAGGGTGGTGAAACACTGGCCCATGTTGCCCAGAGAGGTGGTAGATGCCCCATCCCTGGAAACATTCCAGGCCAGGCTGAACAGGGCTCTGAGCAACCTGATCCAGTTGAAGATGTCCCTGCTCATTGCAGGGGGTTGGACTAGATGACTCTCTCTTCCAAGCCAAACTATTCTATGATTCTCTGCAAAGCCAAAACTTGGGCAGGGACCAAGTAGCCACGTACCCATCACACAGCACAGCCAAGGGCCACATTGGGTGCAACATACAGACCAGGACCATGGCAAAAAGCTTCTCCCTCTGGTAAATTTGCACCTGTAGGCTAAGGCACAACCTGCATCCCATGTTTTTGTGGTTGTTCTGCATGGAGACAGTAGAAAATAATATTAGTGGATATTGCTTCTGACTTAAATCACACCAGCTACAGAGGATTTTTAGGGCTGCATTTGTCTACATATGTTGTGCACACAGGAACAAGCTAAGCCTAAGTATACACTTTGAATGTGTTCCCATGCTACAGGGACAAGGCCCAAAGTCATGTTTAGAGAGCATCTGTCCCCAACACTGAGTTGAGGCTAGTTATTAACAATCAGGTCCAATCTTAGCGGCATGTTCTACCTCAAGGCAATTAATGGGCACGATGCATCCTAAGGCAAGAAAATAGCAAAGAAAAGGCTTTAGTCTTACTGTAAACTAAGCCACACAAGGCCATCACCATTCCTGTGAAGGAGGAACACACGCTCTTGTGGTTGATATTACCATTGAGACAAGTTCTCTTAGGAAGATGACAACTTTGTGCCAATTCCTGTTTTTCTGAGTTCTTATGTTTTCTTTTTCCTTCAGTCATATCTTGCCTTTCCTTATGAAGAAGGACTGAGCTGAGCAAAACTCAGTGGTAATTAACACACAGCATTGAGCTCTGCTTTTGAGAAGAAGGCGAGGAAACACGTTTGCTATTATGCAGAGACCACAGAGACAAAGCAAAAGTCACACTTATGAAGACAGGAAGGATGATGAACTCAGACTCAGGAAAGTGAATAGAAGCATCAGGCTAAAACACAACAGCAATTTTATTCTAGCAGCTACCTTCTGAAACTGAAATTGGGATTAAAAATATGTTTATAATGAATGACACCCCCCCTGCAGCCAAGCAGCAGTCATGTGGAGAACCAGTGAGATGAGGAGCTGCAATGGGTGGTAGAACCCCACAGACCCTGTTCAGGGCAAAGCCCCACAAGAAAGGGCAGAGGCTTCATGTCTCAGGTGGAAAACTCTCCCCGAGGCTTATCATCTGTAAAATATAAAAAGAATAAAAACAAGGACAAGGATTTGTGCATTCAGCTATTCATGCTGGCCAGCAATATTGTAGGGCAGTGACAGGCGACCCTGGCCATAAAATATGAGCTGACCCAAAAGAGAACTTTTTTCCTTTCTGCTTTTTTCTCAGCTGAGCCACCTACACGGAGAAACCTCTTATCCCCTCTGCTCCCCTGCTCCAGAGAGTGACAGACCTGGCAATTCTTCTGTAGGCATTAAGGTCCTGATCTTGCTTCCAGCAAAGTCAAAGGCAAAATTCCCATTGTGTCAAGGATCACAACTAATTTCCTGCAAGCCTGGTTGAGTTGTTCGAGCCAGCTTCCCAAAACAAGCCAATGCATTTTTAAAACCACAGCTGGGGGTCTACTGCATTATAACGTGACCCCTGAGAGGGTAAAAATTGCTGCGAGGTGAGTCCTTCTAGCTATTGTCTTAGGCTGCTGACTCAGGAAGACAGGGCTGCCCTGTTTCACATCTGAAAGGGCTTTTTTATTTATTTCAGGACCACACAGGCTAGAAACAACCTGGAGTTGTCAGTTTGTGGGTGGAAGTGGCGGGGAGGGGGGAGGTTTCCTCCATCAACACAAATTCTGAGGAAATTCAGGTTCATGAGAGGCAGCTTTCCGATGCCCAGCGATGGCTGACACTGGCAGAGGTCTCGACAGGGGTCCCCACAGAAGCTGGCGATGGAAACAGTGATGCCAGGGCAGATGGTGCAGCTGGGACAGTGTCCCCAGAGCAGCCAAGCGGTGGGAGTGACCTTCTGGAAAAGGTGGGAGCCAGATCAGAGGGCGCCGTGCAGGAAAACACTGGGGACGGCCAAGCTGGAAGAGGAAGCGGTGGCTGCAGTAGGCGTTGTGCAATTCCTGTGAACCACTAATAAATGCCAAAGAGGAAGAGAGTTGAGCCAGGATGCTGATAAGGGCCCCCAGGTCTGTGCAGGGTGGAGGAGGGCCTCTGATGGTGCACCCTTGGTCTGCACAGGTCTAGAAAGCCAGCTGCTGCTGAGCTCAAAGCCATGGTGTACCACTGGCGCTGTCAGCTCCGTGCCACCTCCAGGTCCCCTCGACACACAGACCAGCAGCAATACCTATCCAAGCAGGGACCAGTCAGTCTGCCCCGGATGTGGCTGTGAATGATGCTGGGGGAGCTGTTGCCTGACTCTGTTCGGCTGGTCCTGAATTTGTCCCCACTCAAACACATGCAGACACGAAATCAGCCTTTCACTTTCCTATCAGCAATTTATGGAACATTAGAGCCTGAATTGGCAAAAGTCCCAATTTACTGACAGCAAGATCAGGCGCTCACCCAGCACTTCACGTACAATTACTTTTAATTCGGCTCAGTTACCAGCGAACTATAATATCTGCGAGAATTTTTAAATGGATCATTTTGTCAGTTTTTCTCCTTACACTTGCTCTGCCTTAGACACTTGTCACCAATTTTATTTAATTAGCACCACAATCTTATTAACACCACTTTTTTTAAAATTTAATTATGCTTCTGCAGTACCCCAGCTTGTTTTGTGCAATTAGCACTCTACTTTCATACAAATTAATCTCCCTGGAGAACTGCATCAAAAATAGAGAAAAATAAGAGACCTCATTTAATGGAAATAACAACATCAACTGACTATATATGTATATAGCCCTCAGTTGTTGCCAAACATGCAATTTGAGGTTTGTGCCTCCATACACACGAAATGATCAAGCAGTTTTCTCAGGAGTGAATTCAGTAATTTTATTTTGTAGTGGGCTTTCTGTCCTGGATGTAGAGCAAAGAGTTAACTCTGTCTCCTGCTCTATCAGGCAATTTAATCTAAAGAGGACAGGAGGAAGACTGGTTCCTGTATCTGGTAAACATTTGCTTTATCAGGGAATGTAAGAGTGCCTCTAACAGCCCTTTCTCACTTTAACTGCAGCCACAGAGATTTTGAGGTGGATTTAGGGTATTTAAATCAACTGACTGCTCAGTCTCTCTGATGCTTTTTCCTTGCTGAGGTTTGTTTAGTGTTTTGACTGCCCTCTGCATAAACAGCGATGAACCTGAACCACTAACTTATTCTCCAGTTTGCTTATAAGGCAAACAGCAAAACACAGCTAATTCCTGCAGAGAAAAAAGCCGTGTGGGTTGACTTTACTCATCACCTTTCTTTGTGCCACCGTGTCAGAAATTAGCAAGAAGCACAGCCCAGTAGGGAGTATTTTGCCTAGTTATTTGCTTCAAATCTCTCTCCACCATCTTTTATTTTACTTTACCATCACCTGCACTTAAGTGTGTTTCACCTAGCAGAAATGCTTGTGGAAAGCACATGTGAGAGCAGCGTGCAGGACTGAAGTGTACATATCCATGCAGTCAAACGAGTGGGACAGGGTGGTGTAATTCCTCAGCATCAGAGCTGAGGGATACAGCAGAGTACGTGGGGGCACTGAGCAATGCCAATGTACGATAGCAAGCATGACGGCATCATGACCAGCCAGTGAGTACTCATTCAGCACAAACCAAAAGCTATTTCCAAGTTTAATGAAAAACTCAGAGAAATTGGACCTACGATGGTCACTTGAGACCATCACCAAAATCACCAGTAAAACCAGGATTTGGTGCATTTTTGCATGTTTCTGCTAGGTGGGTTTCACGGAAGCCGACACCCTTGCTACTGTCCTTGGACACTACTGACCACAGCAGCAGACCTCCCCATCCACCCCAAATCTGTCAGAGTAGAAAAGTCACATAATCTTCAGGTATCTCTCTTAGAGACACTTGCTCCTGGAGCAACTGCAGCTGCCCCATGTTATTGCACCATCAATTGAGAGTCTGCAGAGCAATCCAAGCAGGCTCAGCTAAAAGCTGCATGGTGAAAAAGAGATGGATGAATTTGTGCCCAAAGTGTGTTCACACAATTCAGCCCTACAGCCACAATGCTTTTCTGGCAGCTGTTGGAGAGATGCATTTGATGAACCCCTTATCGGGTAACTGTAAGAGGCTTCCCTTGCAAAAAGTTGCCCGTGACACAGAGGAGCTGGCAATAACTACAGAGAAGGAGAGTTTGGGTGGTTCAGATTTTATCCCAAATCCTTTTTGTCCTTCAGAATGGTACTAGAAATTGTGCACAAAGACAATCCACAACATTTACTGTTTGATCAGAAATACTATAAAAATACACATTCTCTTACTGTTACAGCCTCTCCCGCTTGCTCTCTCATAGAGAACAGATACATTGAGAAGAAAGGCGAAAGTGGAAAGCTGGTAAAAAAGTGGGGAAGAGTCAATCAGCTACACCGAACTGAAAAGAGATCAAAGACCACATCAATGATTAACAGGAGTACATCAGGGGGTTTGGGCTTTTCAAAGCTTACTCTGAGCCAGCTGAAAGTGAAATGTGATGTGCTGCAACCTTCCAGTGTGTTTTAGAGTGAAACAAAGTCCTATTTAACACACATCACCGAACTATATGTTCGGTATTTTTTTTCATAACCAATTGCTTGAAACTTTACCCTTTAGCTCAGGAGTGTCAAACTCATTTTCACCGGGCCCCTGGTGAAAGCTTTAGCTGGTCAAACAGGATGTTTTGCACATCTGATATGCTTGCTCTACTATAAAAGAAATAAAAGCCCAGGACCTGCCTGGACATTCCAGTGTTCTGGGATAGCTGAACATAAAAACAGCACCAGAGTGACACTTGGTTTCATCCCATTGCCACCAAAACATATTTTGTTACTTTGGCATCTTTCAGTTTTAGGCATATAAGACAGGAGAAGATGTGGCATCCCCTGGTTTACTCAGTGACGGAAGAGTGTAGTAAGGTGGAGAGATTTGGACTGCTGTGGAAAAGCACCCAGAAGTTCAGAATGGGAAGTCTTCCCCACCATCCCCACATAATTTCTAGAGGACACAGGTGTCATGAGGAGCTTGGAAAGAACAAGCTACAAGCAATACCAGCACAGTCCTTGTGTGGATAGCCTGTGAGCCCTACCAGCACAGTCCTTGCATGGGGGTTGCCTTGTGTGGGTGAGGGGGGCAGAGGGGCTGTTTGCCACCCACGTTGGGCAGACATCTGCATTTCTGAGGTGCTCTGGTGGGCTGCAGAAGCAGGACAGATCTTCATGCAGGAAATAGGGAAAGCTTCAAAGCCACTTTAGCCTTTGTGTTCTTCACAGGCTACGCTACAATTTGACCTCGAATCAGTCACCAGTCCTTCTGTCTCTGTGATCAAGCAAGTTATCTACCATAGGCAGCTTATCCCTCTGTTTTTCAGTCCTCTCCCAGCCTGCAACAGGGTTGCCAGTGTGCATTAAAAAGGATTGTGCAGGATTTCTTCTGCTCCAGGCTGAGTTATAGACAAAGGCCACATTTTCTGTAGTCAGTATGAAATTATTCCAATGTTTTCCACTGCAGCAGTGTTATCTTTCTAAAGGTTGTTATCTGGTATGTTTGAGCTCACGCAAGTGGGCCAGCAAAGGGCAAAATGCCTCCATGATACCTCGGGTAGAGTAGAACCAGCAACCCTAGGACAACCTGGCACCTTGAGAGGCCTGCTGGGCAGTGACCCTCCATCTTGCCCTACTTACACCCTCTGGGCCTGCACTCACAAGCATGGCTGTGACCAATGTTGCCCTCCCTCATGGGGCCTGGCAGAGGGGAGACGACATAGAATCAGAGAATAGTTTTGGCTGGAAGAGACCCTCAAGATCATTGAGTCCAACCATTAACCTAACACTGTCAATAAACCGTGCCCCTAAGAACCTCGTCTATGCGTCTTTTAAACACCTCCAGGGATGGTGACTCCACCACTTCTCTGGGCAGCCAGTTCCAGTGCCTGACAATGCTTTTGGTGAAGAAATTTTCCTAATATAGAATCCAAACCTCCCCTGGCATAACTTGAGGCCATTTCCTCTCATCTTATCACTTGTTACTTGGTAGAAGAGACCAACCCCCTCCATGCTACAACCTCCTTTCGGGTCGTTGTAGACAGTGATCAGGTCTCCCCTCAGCCTCCTTTTCTCCAGGCTAAACAGCCCCAGGTTCCTCAGCTGCTCCCCATCAGACTTGTGCTCCAGGCCCCTCACCAGCTTTATTGCCCTTTTCTGAACTCACTCCAGCACCTCAACGTCTTTCCCGAGGTGAGGGGCCCAAAACTGAACACAGGATTCAAGGTGTGGCCTCAGCAGTGCCGAGTACAGGGGACGATCACTTCCCTACTTGTGCTGGCCGTGTTACTTCATTCCATCCCTTTTCTCTGCTTGCCAAGCCAAGGAGGAGCATGTTACCCCCACTCTCAGGGCAGCTGTGTTTCCCAGGCATTCCCGGGGGTACTGCAAGCACAAAAGGCTGTGGCTGTCACGGTTTAGCTGTAATTATTCCCTGGAGACAATCCATGGGGGCCTTGTCTAACCCAGGAATCCACCCCAGTCACAGCCAGCCGTGACCTCACTAGTGACAGAGGTCTTCCAGCACAGACAGACACAGCCACGCCAAAACATCACTCACACCTCCACAGTTTATCCGGCAAGGGACAAGCTGTGCGGTGAATGCTGCATTTGACAACCCTGTGTACAGGGTCTGACGCTGCTGAAGCCCCTTGCATTGCCAATACTGGTGCCTGCATTCTGCAGCCCGTTCTTCCCACCCCAGTAGGTCTTTGCTCTTCTGATTGCTCAGTGGCAAACCACTGGGGGTTTTTGTAACCAAAACCCTGGTGACCGTCGGGGCTTCTGCCAGCCTCACAGGACTGGCATTCTAAGGCTCAGAAGTACACATCGGTGATACCTCCAGCTGAAGGATTTCTCGTTAGCACATTAAAGCACCACTGGCTAAAACCCCCTTGTTTGCGCTTGCTGCATGGAGCAGTCGATCACTTCAGCAGCAGACCAAGTTACTTTGGAGATTAATGACACAGTCATTTAGCTTTGTCCTTTCTATTTGTTAACTAGTTCGTTCTGCAAATAATAATGGGGGGGGAGGGAGGGGTGGGGGGCAGGCGAAACAACACACAACCAACCCTATTCTCCAGGACGGCACTGTGAGGAGACAGGATTAGAATGACATCAAGTGGCTTTCAGCGTGACTTTGTGCAGTGTCAGGGTAGACATTCATACTGCAATACAATTATTCAGTCAATCCCACTCTCTGTGAAGTCAATGGATACTGTGCCAGGGACTTCAAAGGAAGAAGGATCATGCCCTCCTGTGCATTTTAGGGCTCTAACGGAGGTTGCTAAAAGCAGTTTTTAAGCAAAGTAATCCTATTTATATTTCACAGAAGCATGCAGAAACACTAGTCTTGCTAGCTGCTAAGGGAATTCCATTTTTTTTCCAGTGAATTATGTTCCTAAGCAAAAGAAGGATGAAAACCAAGATCCTTTTTTAATCTTCTACAAAATGAAAATTCCAAAAACTACAAAGCTCAGTTTGGATCAACAAAAACCTTGTTTTCCAGTAACATCAAAACATGTTTGTTTGGTTTGGATATCTGCTTCATAAGAGATTATGTCTTGTCATAGAGCACGCAAAAAAAAAAAAAAATTTCAGTGATATTTGAGTTAAATGAGACACTAGAATTTTTCAGCCTGACAAGGTCTATAAGGAAGGTCTGGACCACACTCCAAAACTTCACTCTGGCCTTTTTTTGTAACTGAAATCCAGAATTCCTTGATTTTTCATTCTCTGATATGGAAACAATGGAAGTTTTGGAGTAGTTGTAACCATCACCTAGTAGCTCACAATTATGGGAACATTCATAAAGAGTTAATAAATAACAAACAAATACTGTGGACTTGCAACAGATATTAATATTATGTGTTACAAATGCTTATAAGCATACAAGTGTTACAGAAATTGAGGGAAGCCAATTGACCTCCTGTCCTCTATAGTAATCGATTAACCATATACTAAACCATCTCTTTATCCTGTACTAACCATCGGTCCAGCTTAGTCTACCGATAAAGCCTACCCTTCACATAAAGCATGACAATTTACGTGACAGCTACTTTGTACCAGTGCCCAGGGTGACACTTCAGATGCGGAGGCCAGCCTCCGCAAAAGCTTTGTCACCATCCAGGGCAATGTGTCCTGGACAAGATGCCGAGTGCGATACCAGGAGGTGTTTATACCCCTGCTCACCTCAGGCAGGGCACAGCACTGGGGGAGAAAACAGATGCAAAGGGGACGGGAGCAGGGGCCCAATTTGTGCACTGCCAGGTCACAAGGCTTGTAGTTCTCATATTATCCAACTTAGTGTACAGTGTGTACACTGTAGTGTACAGTAGCAGAAGCAAATAGTCTGTCAACATTTTTTTTTTAAAAATCATCTGTAGAATCCCAAGCAACACTGTCCCCCATCAGTGGTTTCCCAAAATCCCTCATCTGATGCTGGTTCCCATTTTGAGAGCACAGATGCTCTTCACATGCACTGGGAGATGGAGCGGTGCTGCCCGGTGCTACATGGGGTGACTGTCAGCAATCCCATCCCTGCTACAGCGGCTGCTGCTTTAGCTTCGCCTGCAAGATACAGAGCTCTGATGACAACCTGGGACATAGCAATCTACATCTAATATGAAGAGCCAGCTCCTCGCAATCCCCCTTTTGGATACCCCTTTTGCAAAAATGGGAACAAAAGATGTTCTCAAGCCTCAGAGGCCACCGGGGCTCGACTGTCCAGAACAGCCATTTCCCACCCAGTGAGAAAAAGAGAGCCAGAGAGGGAGTGAGACAGAGAGAACCCACAGCACCATTTACTGCCCCAAAACAACCTCCTCAACTAAAGGCACAACCGTAATCGTTGAAGACTCCCCGCTAACATGTGAGGGTGATTTACAGCCTGGCTCCCTTCCCAGTGCAAGGGCTTGTGACAGTCGGGAACACTGGGCAGGTCGGCTCGGGGCTGCAGCCCATGGGATGACATGCAGGTCAGAGGGGTGTCCCGCAGAAAGAGGGGTGCTTTCTCCTCCACTACCCTGACACTGTGCAGCCACAACATTTCAAAATGCACCCTGTTAAAACGCAAATGCTATTATGATAATGGCAATGAAGACCAGCGTGCTGCGATAGTCTTAGCGTTTGAGATATCCCAGTTAATGTTTCTGGTTTACAGAAATCTTAAGAGGCTTATTACATTAGCTCTGTTTCCTTGGTTAAGGAAAATCAGCTTTAAATCACCCTTCCCCAAGAGAGGCAAATGGAAAGTATAGGCAGTGTGTATTTTTATTTTACCCAAATCAGTTTAAATTAACACTGAAATTTTCACGAGTATTTGCTGACTCATTTTAAATGAGGCATATATCAGTTTATATTGAGCTCATGTAGAGGTTTGCTTCAGCTGTTACAGAGTAAACTAGTTAAATAGACTGCTATCTCTTCTAACTAACAATCACTAATATTATCATCACTTCTAAACTGAACAAGGTATGCCAGACTCAGGGTTTGATCTGCTGCTAAAGGTGTGAGATGCGTAAAGCCATCTTTCAAATTTAAATAGCAAAGGCACAAAGGTGGTTAGCTCAAGGAAGGTATACAACACATGCAAAGCTTAAAAAAGACTCCAGGAAGAATGGTCTGTGCTGTGAAGAAACACTGCTACTATTTTAAAATATGGTGGATTTCAACAGAGCCATGATAGCTCATGCAGTGACTGAAGTTGGATCTACAAAATGTATAAAATATTTTAATCTTCCTATAGCCTACCTTCTGGCACCCTAGGAGCAGTGACCTTCTGCACTGCCATATACCTGCGTGTCTTTTCTGGGCCCCAGTTCTATCTCTATACCTACATAAGCCAACCTGTAATTGCTGGATCTGCGGCAGCATAGGCATCCCCTGTGCCCCTCCAGCTGCAAGAGCAGTTCTCCAGATGGCAGGTTCCTCGGGCCAGTTACCGTGTCTAAAAAGCACAAGATAATTCCCAGGAACTAAAAACTATAACCCCACACTCAAAGGTCAGGACTGTGTGGATTTCTACAGTACAAATGCAAATACATCTACTATTCCTGAAATACCTCTTTGCTTGTTTGAAAGCAGCATGTGCATGGGATAAATAATGCCTATATAGGACTTTAATGGTAAAACTAATCATCTGATATGCTTCCCATACTGTAATAGAGCATCACAGCTCCATGAACTGTCAGAGTTCTTCATTTCACTTCACAGGCAGGTATCGCTATCTTTTTCAAAGTCAACATGGCTCAAGTAAGTAAAAACAAAGTCCCTCCTCATAGCATTGCAAGCTTCATTTAACAGCATCACTAACAGAGTGAGGAAAAACTCACACAGAACAAAAAAGGAAATAAAGGACAAGGTGGAGCTCCATTTCCTAATTCTCAGTAGTCCATATGTAAGTCTCCATACATTCCTCCAGAACAGGTCTGATACATGCCAATTAACCCATACTCTGGCTAATACGCTAGCTCTTATTTTGCTACAAAACTATTCTCATTTTATTGCAGGAGGAGAAACTGAGGTTCGGAAAGACAAAGGAAAGGAAAAAGAGTCTCGCCCAACCTCCAAGATCACACTGCAAAGAATAGAAGGAATATTTCCGGTCCTAGAGGACGCAAGGCTTATAAAAATTATCAATATAAATTATTTCAGAATTTTAAAAAATGGTCACTATTGTTTTCTCTATTACAGACTTTTTTACTGCCACGGGGTAAGTAACAGCAGTGGCCATGAGTGCAACATCAAGAGGCAGCAAGACAAATTTGCTCAGGGCTTCTAATGAGTAGAGCCACATCTTCACACCAGAACAGAGATTCTGGTCCAGTATTTCCCATTCAGCTTGTCACCTTTCTTAAGATATTTTCTGTACAAATGCGGTGATATGTCATTCACTCTAAAAGTACTTCTCTTCCGCCGATCATTAGTTTTTCTTCGGGTAAATATCAGTTGGCTGGGTAATTTGCAGCTCCTTTTAGAAACAGGTAATCTTCCTGTCAATAGAGCAGGGGTGGCTCGATAAAAGATGCAGCAAAAAGAATTAATTGGGCCCTGAATTAGTGAATTAATGGTTTACGAAATCTTAATAAATCATCTGCTACTTCCTCATGTATGTCATGGGAAAGGCTTCAAAGATGCATATAGGGCCAGATTCCCTCATCGATGGCAAAGACCACAAAGAAAACTACTTAAGAGTTGAAGGTCTGGGAAGCAGAGGAGGAAATGGTAAGGTCAGGTTACCACCTATGGTCAGCTGTACTCAAAACTCAGGATGGCATCCGCTGTGTCGGTGCTCCAGGCTGCTGGGAGGAGGTGAAGAAGACATCTCCACGGCATGACTGGGCTCCAAGAAGGTCCTGGTGCCCTCCTGCATTGTTGGGAAACACTACAGGAATCAAGGAGCCAAATGCCCGAACAAGTGTGCGCTGACTGGAGGTTAATTGTGGCCATCAGACATGAGTGGTTACGTGGACATGCCTGTTTAAAATTAACAATGCAGCTGTTAGCTTCTGTAACTCTTTAGAGAAGAGGTTGCGTCTCCAAAAAGTCCAAAACAAATTAAAACGTTTTTTTTGTCTTCTGAATGGGATCTGGTAAAGCAGGCAGGAATAGATATTGGCCTGGGAACAACAATCAAAATCACTGAAGGTCTCAGTGGAAAAAAGTGCTGCCCAGAGCACATTGATATACAAAATGTGTGCAAGTTAAGACACCGAGATTGTTCTCGTTTCACAGAACACTTAGTACTTCTTAGGAACCTACAAAGAGGAAAGTAGAAAAAATAAATGGACAAAACCCCTACTGTCACAGCTCCTTAACAAACATCCCTGCCGTCATGTGAGCTAACTGTGCTGTGCATGGCAGCAGTCAGACACCACCATCACTACACTGATATCCCACGTAGCCAGGGCAACCAGGACTTCTTGGTGCTACTCACAAAAGGAACAGAACCTCTTCTTCCTCCTCATCAATAAACTGGTGCCTGCTGTTGGCGAGGCAATGACTGACTTGCTCAGGGCTGAACCGGTGGTTTTGCTCAATCCTGCTGTGCTGTGCGGGAGAATGGTGCTCGCATGTTTATACAAATGAAAGCTTCGCTGCCTTTGACTGCTGCCAAAAATGAGAAAGATATTTCCATGCAACCTTTTAGACTAGCTTTCTTTTAATGTTTTTATTCTGTTCAATGACTTAAATCCAGTCTGTGATTTCATGTTCCTGGAGGTACTGTAAAAATATAAAATGAAAAGACAGGGCCTATCTCAAGTAGTTTACAGTCTAAACACAAGTCAAAGAGAGAACAGATGAACAGGCAAAGTAGGGAGCATGGCTGAGATTAACCAGGGATAAGATACAGAGGAGGAAGAGACGGGGATAAAAGACTCAACCTGATGAAACCCATACAAAAGTTGGAGGCAGATAAGAAGGTCCTCCAGAGGACGTGCTGAAGGAGATTAAAGAGGTAAGAGGAGAGGCAGGAAATGATAGCACCATAGAAGCCAAAGCAGAAGAAGGTTTCCAGAGGAGCAGCAACAACTGCCTCAACAGGGGCTGCTGAACCAAGAGGAGAGCACAGCGAAAACGTTTTCACCACATCCCCACTGCCCCTTTCAACGTTTTTGGGTGAAAGTTCAGGGGTATCGACTGCCGCGAATCAGCAGGGAGGAAGGGGTTGTTGGTTTTGGGGTTTGGTTTTGTTTTTCTTTAACAGGGACAGGGCTTGAGAGATTCCCTAGAGCGTACTCTCTTTATAATCCTTTTGGGATTAAATAACTCCAGACACATTTCCCCGAGGGCTGGATCCCCTTTCAGTTTGGCAGGCTGGATACGCAGCTGCAACCTCTCCCTGCAGAGGGGGAGGATGTTAACCGTCTCCCTGCCACGGATCGTGTGCCATGCCTGACACCCCTTAGCCCAGGATCAGCCTGACTTTTACCCTCTAGGCCGGCTTCGACGTGCAGAGCAGCAGAGGAGTGTCCCACCATCTTTTGAGAAGGACGAGGCTCCAGAGGACTCTGGAGCACCCAGGCATGCGTCAGGGGAGTGAATGGCCGACCAAGCCTGGTTTCCAGCCGCCAAGCTGAATGCTGCAGCCACGGCTGCGCAACAGAGGGTTGAGGAGGGAAGAGTGGTGCGGGCTAAAAGAGCAAGCAAAAACCTTCGTGTAGGTGAACACTTCCTTTTGTAATAAATGCAGTCATACATTCAGGACATCTACCATGCTAAACCACTGAAAAATGAGGTGCCCTTTTGTTTTTTCCCTGGTGTGTGGAAGAGAACAGAGGAATCTCCTCTCCTGCCCTGGTAAGACAGAGCACTCGTGGGAACATAGAGCCATATCATCTCATTCAGATATGGAAGCTTACCCCAAATTGTAAGTGTCCTGTTCAGGATGCTCTGCTCTGCTGCATGGCACAAGTGCACTCTGTTTTTATGGATTTCACAACGTAACTCGTGATGGGGCAGTCTGTAGGGAGTCACTTGAAACCTGAACTTCCCTTGTTTAGAGATCACCAGATTTATTGCCTGATTAAAACTAAACAAACAAACAAAACAAAACAAACACCAAAACAACCCTTACTACCTGACTCGGTGAGCAGAAAGCCAGTCCAACCCAAGCAAAAACCCCCTCTCTGTTATTTTAGTCTATTACCAGCTTTGTTTTACCCCTCCTTTCAAGAAGCTCCATGTTACAACATGCCCAACTACTTGGTTTCAGTGTTAGATCTGTAGCTAACAACGAACTTGTCCAAAATCTGCTAGGAGAAAGCAAACGTGACAAACCCGCAGTGGTGATACATTTCATTTTGAAAGGATGTGATGGGTAGTGGAGTGAGAAATCGCCTACTGAGACAATAGGAGAGAACTGGAAACTGGCCCTTGTGCTCCCTGAAAGTGATACCAGGAGGGAAGTAGCTGGTGTAATAATTTACTCAAGTCAATAAACTTTATTAGTGGAAGATCAAGTAAACATTGTTAGAACCTGACCAACCTATGCTCTTTGCTGGCTTCATTTGAGGAACTCACAGCACTGGAAAACAACTGTGCAGAAGGCACGTTTCTCTGATCTGAACTGGAATGTCCCCACCACATGGGGACACGCATCCTTCTTGCTTAAGCCGAGCTCCCACACAGCTCACGTGGGAATGCAGCTATTGCTACTTCCCCTTTACTGCTGAGATGGGGGGAAAGCATCTGCAAATTTGTAAAAAAGAATAAATTATGGAAATAAAGGTTTCAGCTATACCAGACGTGCTGCGTAAGGTGTCACACGCATGTGGCCCGGCAGATCAGTCATTTGCCTGGTGTTCCCCTCAGCATGGAAAGTCAGCACGAGCTCTATCCATCTGTGGCTGTGGGAACTGCAGCTTCCTCCTGGTCCAGCCGTGCTGGCCTGAGAAGCTACGGCTCCTTCTCCGGGGGGAAGATTTTAACAGCCCAGCTGATTTGGCTTGGTGTGCATTTTGGGCATGCTGAAAAAGGAAGGAGTAAGCTGTGCACTGGAGGAAGGACAAGCAGCACAGGGTGGTGCAGGTGGGCAACGCAGCCTCCATGGCACCCAAAGAGGACAGATGGCCACAGCACACGCAGTCCCGTTTCGTGCTTCAGGATGCGAGCGCTCGCAGACGGCAAGTGCTCGAGGCCACGGGGCTGGTGTGCTGCCTCACTGCCACGGGGTCCGCTTCAGCCCTGCTTTGCGTTGCAGATTCTCTGCAAATAGCACGATCTTTATGTAAATGGCAAGGTATATGTGTTTATCCTCTGTGGGCGCAGAGTAAATCTAATTAAATCAGAAGGCTTCCAAAGTGCCATTAAGGCAAATTTGTGAAACATATTAAATTACACTCCCATCATTTTCCTGCGGTTTTGGCCTCCCTGTTTGAGGGACAGGAGTTTAGAGCAGATAAACTGACGGAAAGTTCTTCAGTCTCCAAGGAAAGATGGGAGAACGAGCAGTCTGTTCACATTTTCCCATAAGTATCACAGTAGCAGTCTGTGAGGGAAGGGTTTATTTTAGGAAGAGCTATTTTGAAAGCTAAAGTGTCACATCCTGGCTGGCTCTTTTCATGGTGTTACTATAATCATCCGGTTATGACAAGCTTAACGCAGAAAAAGCATCCTTTTTTTTTTTTCCTTTTTTAGGAAAAGAGACAATGTAACTAGCATATTTTTGGACAAAGGCTGTCATTTTATTTCTTTTTTTGGTATGCTTTTTAGTTTTCTCTGCCATCTAATCCTATTTATAAAGCGCCAGACGTTAGATCTAGGAACTGCCTGTCCTTTTTGATGTAGAAGTCCATGCTGGCAGCTCTGCCTTGTCCTGCACGCTTGGGAGGGTTTTCTGAGTCTAGCACAGCAAGCACTTTCCTGGCTGGCACACGGTCTCCCAAGGTACCCTTGCTCCCACCCAGCTGTGGCTGGAGGTAAGAAGCCATGGCTGATGAGAACTCACTGTCTCCACTATCTGAGTTAAAGCTTTTCAGCGTTAAACCGACACACCCAAAGATCGAAATCATCCCCTAGGTACCTGTTGTCACGTTGGGAGCAAGCCTGCTCTCCCCAGGGCGATGCAACTAGGTGGGCAGCTGTCTTGCTGCTGCATCTGAGCTGGAGGAGCCAAGTCTTGGCTTAGCAGACATAAGAGCTGGCGGGCGACTAGGCTGGCTGGTCCTGCTGGTGCCACTCCAGCTGAAGGCCAGGGGAGCTCAGAGCAGGACTAAAAGACTGGGTGCTTTCATGAAACAAAATTATTTTCGCAGCTGGAGTTGAAGCATAGTAGCTCATTCTGACTTAAACTGCATTTTCTGTGAACCAGACAGACAAACAAGACAAACACAGACTGCATCTTCCCTTGTGCTTAAGTAGCTCCTGCTTTGAATTGGACATAAGTAGGAAATGGATATACTTGCTAATTTATTGGAGGGAAGATAATTCTCTGAAAACCAAGGAGACTGATCTCAATTTATGGGAAGCGGACGCTTTTAAACAGTGAATGAGCGAATGTTGAAAGAGTCCTGCCTATAGAGCTACATGCATTTAATATTCAGAAGACTCACAGGAGATGCTAAAGTGCCCTCAGCTCAGAAAATTAATAAAATATTATCTCATGAGTGAACTTCAAAAGCTTTGGCAGTTCCATTCATTCCACTTCAGATAAGCAGCCAAAATATTGCAATATCCTGCTAACCTGATGTGAAACATCCAGCTTTCCTTGGCCAGTAACATTAAGCTGGAAATGTGTGAACAATCTTTATTATTAAATATTTAGCCATTTCATCTGCTCTGTTGTGCCTCCCTATGCAGGGATCCAGTAATTCCTGCTCCTAAAGGTGGATCTAGGCCCAGATAGTTAGCAGGGCTTTGATGTAGCAGCAAGCGTCTGAAGATGCAGGACTTAAAGACGGATTTTGGTGAACCTTGCAACCCTGTATTTAAAGCGTGAACTGTCCAGAGAACTCTCTTTGTGGGAGAGGAAGACCCTATTTGGCTGATGGGCAAAATGACCAAGTCTGCAAAAGACGTGGCAAGAGGGCACTGTTTGAAAAGAGGACATTTTAGAGGAACCCTAGACTTTGGTGGCTTTGTGCTCACCTTGTCTCCCAGCAGCCCATCTGCTCCCAGCTGGTTCAGGGGCAGCTTGGACAGCCTTGGACCTCAGCTCTCGGCCATTTCTCTCTCCCTTCACAGTTTTGGTTTTTTTTTCTTTTGTTTTCCTCAGAATCCTCTTGCCATAACAAGTTACCAGTGATGCTAGAATGGAAGCTGTTGTACAGGCTGAACCTTTTAATTTTGAGCTGTCAGGAGGAGAAGGGAGGAGGCCTCAGCCCAACACATGCCAACACATAGGGTCCATGCTCCACATCCCTGAGGCCTGGCACTTGCTGAGAATGCAGGTGGGGGGCTTAATACTGAAATCCCAAATTAACCCGACATCTATGGGAATCCGCATGTACTAAAGTTTCCCTGTTAATGCCTTCCCTGCTGCAACGACAAGTCACCCAGCCAGAAATGGGATGGCACATCTCAACAGCATGCCTATGTGAGGCATCACCGGTGAATGATGTTTTGGCACCACAGCGTTACTGTGGCAGCGTAATCCAGGACTGAGAGATCCTGTGCTCCTCACCTCCTCTTCATGGCTCCCCAGGTGCCGCTTCCCCATGAACCCCCATTGAACTTCAGGGGTAGTTACCTCTGCCTCCATATGGCACAGTACAGGGCTTCTGGCCTCTCTCCACTCTCTGCTAGAAAAGAAGACAATTTTAAGCGGTGTTGAACAAATTCCCATGAATTCCCCTGTTTGTGATTGGATACTACCGGGAAATAGGACAGAGATCCATTTCTCAGCCACCAGTCCAACAAGAGGCAATAACAGCCAAGAGCCAGCATCAACTCAGAGCTGTCTGGTTATCCACATGGCATCAGTTATCTCTGTTAGCCCAGATATTCACTTCACCCCAGCCCAAGCTGACACTCTCATCAGTGTACTCTACAGACAGAACAAAAATTAAATCCCTGCGGCACCTGATTCTCCTCTCATCCCTGCTGCCGGTACCTCCACGTGCAGAAGGGAGCCCAGGGGAAGGTTTATTAGTCTGTCGATGAACAGAAAATGAGAGTGCTTGCAGTACTGTCAATCCAGCACAAGTAATGAGTTAAATATATATATATATATTTTATATTTATATTTAATTTCCATTTCATCAGTAATTCCCGACAGATGGAATCCTTGCATTTCAGGTCAACTTAACATCACCAGCACTCAAAGGTCCAAGTGAGCATTGCCAAATTTAATGAGCTGCAGTAACAATGTCTCCACATTATTGGTCTAATTACTAGCTTCTGAAAAGAAAAGAAAAAAGGAGGGGGAGAGGGAGCAAAAGAAAATTCTCTAAACAGATGAAACTTTAATTAACAGCATTTTGAGACATTACTTATTATGGAGCAAATGCCACTTCAAAGTGAAAATAACCTCTAGGAGGATAATAGATCTAATGAAAGGTACAGTAGTCAATTTAGTACTAACTTGCTTCATATGTATGNGAGAGATCCTGTGCTCCTCACCTCCTCTTCATGGCTCCCCAGGTGCCGCTTCCCCATGAACCCCCATTGAACTTCAGGGGTAGTTACCTCTGCCTCCATATGGCACAGTACAGGGCTTCTGGCCTCTCTCCACTCTCTGCTAGAAAAGAAGACAATTTTAAGCGGTGTTGAACAAATTCCCATGAATTCCCCTGTTTGTGATTGGATACTACCGGGAAATAGGACAGAGATCCATTTCTCAGCCACCAGTCCAACAAGAGGCAATAACAGCCAAGAGCCAGCATCAACTCAGAGCTGTCTGGTTATCCACATGGCATCAGTTATCTCTGTTAGCCCAGATATTCACTTCACCCCAGCCCAAGCTGACACTCTCATCAGTGTACTCTACAGACAGAACAAAAATTAAATCCCTGCGGCACCTGATTCTCCTCTCATCCCTGCTGCCGGTACCTCCACGTGCAGAAGGGAGCCCAGGGGAAGGTTTATTAGTCTGTCGATGAACAGAAAATGAGAGTGCTTGCAGTACTGTCAATCCAGCACAAGTAATGAGTTAAATATATATATATATATTTTATATTTATATTTAATTTCCATTTCATCAGTAATTCCCGACAGATGGAATCCTTGCATTTCAGGTCAACTTAACATCACCAGCACTCAAAGGTCCAAGTGAGCATTGCCAAATTTAATGAGCTGCAGTAACAATGTCTCCACATTATTGGTCTAATTACTAGCTTCTGAAAAGAAAAGAAAAAAGGAGGGGGAGAGGGAGCAAAAGAAAATTCTCTAAACAGATGAAACTTTAATTAACAGCATTTTGAGACATTACTTATTATGGAGCAAATGCCACTTCAAAGTGAAAATAACCTCTAGGAGGATAATAGATCTAATGAAAGGTACAGTAGTCAATTTAGTACTAACTTGCTTCATATGTATGGCTTTAAGCCTTCATAATAACCAGACTTCACGAAAACAGCCAGCACACACCAGTGCTTATGATGCAAAGTCTCAATTTCCATGGAGCAGAGACCATCCAGAAGGGTTTGGCAGGAGGGCAGCCTGCTGCAGGTGGATCCTGGCTATCGAAGCAAACCACAGCACATGGTCACGTCAGCTGTTGGCTAGTGAAGCGAAGGCCTGGCAACTGGAGTGGCTTACGTTGAATCTCCAATGTAAGATTTTTACATTAAAAAATAATTTTTTTCATTAAAAGTAGCGGCTGCAGTCTTAGGCTTCCAGCTTGAAAGTACATGTTTCATTGAAACCAGTGGAAATGCTGAACATTAAACTCATGGAACTAATAATAGAATTTAGCTTCAAATTAATTAATCAATTGCAAGGCTAATTTCTTCAAATCAACTTTCAGCAAGTTCTGTTTCTCTCATACACACACACTCATTCATTCACTTATCCAAACAGACACAGTAAAAAAAAATCCTAGCCTTCAAACTAGTCAAAATATTTTTCCTGTGAACTGAGAAGGAAGAAAAGGAAGAGGTTTGTTGCTATTTCTGTTTTCAAATACAGAGCATTGCTCATGATGAGGGGCCATGTCAGATTAACTAGATCAGGTAACAGGAGGCTGCAAAACCTTTCCTTATCCTGCAGAGACTTTCATTAATCTGTTCATACCTTGCCCACTTGGCAGACTGGTGTAACCACCTTTATAAACCCCACTGTTGTGAACTGTGGCCACAGCAGCCAGAGTAAGCTGGCACCTCCCTGCAATAAATTCAGGTGATCCGGTGAGTGCAAATCATGCCGGTTCACACTGGGAGAGCTTGGCTGATATAACAATATTTGCATGCATTTAGGTGCATTCCCCAGACGGGGTCCTACAGAACGAAATTCAATGCTCAGACGTCCTGTGCAATCTTTCAGGATTCACCCAGCCAACTGCTGCGCTCCAGGCAGGAGGCAGGGAAGGATAACACTTGGCATCATCTGATGGTGCAGAATGCACGCTCACTGTGAATTGAGCTTGAATATTGCTTGGAGGCAGGGGGAAGGGGGAGGCATCAGATTTGTTTAGGCATAAGGACATATCTCAATTTTTCTCCTTGGTTTTCTTCCCACTCTTGCCCCAGCAGGCCCATTATTTCCCACTTCAGAATTAGCACCTTTGCCAGAAGAACATAAAGGAGATGGCTAAGGAAAGCTGCGGCCTCTGCCCTTGGAGCATTTTCTGCACTGATGACGGGACCTTAATTGAAGCCATTTGCTTTGGGAACAAAACAGCAAGTGCTCTGCTGCCAGTACACGGAAACACAGGGGGCTCCGCGAATCTGTGTTTCCCAGGATGCTGCCAAGGCACAGCCTGGCAGGGTGGGGGAGAGGGAGCTCCGCATCCCCAGCCCCTGCAGGGACCCTGCTGGGCAGAGCCCTCCTGCTCACCTTCAGTGCTGCCTTAGTAGCACTGCTTAGATCGGCCTCGGTGGCTCTAGCCATGCATCACAACTTCTTAAGTTGTTTGTTTGGGTTTTTTTTCTTTGCATAGGTCTCTGCCCTTCCAAAGCAGCATGTATTATGTCCCAGCAAACCAGATCAGCAAAATTTCTGTGCTTTGGTAAAGACCCAAGACCACACATACACCTGGGCTAGTCAGAATCTGGGAATTTAATAGTTTAATATGGAGAGTTCACTTTATCATCACCTCTCCCACCTCCTACCTCAAACTAAAATATTTAAAAAAAAAAAAAAAAAAAAAAAAAAGAAAAAAAAAAAAAAAAAAAAAAAAAAAAAAAAAAAAGAGGCAGCAGCTAAGAGGCTGGTTAAGAGGCTGGTGGCTATGTTTAGCTGGAACGGGATTTGAGATTTTGAGGGAAAACCCCTGGCTGCGAAGCACCTGGCTGATGTAATTTGAGGAAGAAATAGGTTTCTCTCTATCAGAAGAGGGATCCTGACATCAGTGGGCATGTGGCTGTTCAGTTACTGAGAAGGAGAGGATCACAGGACCCCCAAACCAAGGTGCACAACAGCAGAATATACTGCAAAGTGTGCCCGTGTCACAGGGCATGCCTTCTTGGTGGCTTCCATACTGCCAAGCTGCACTCAGCCCATAGCCATATAGTGGCCCTCACGGCCATCTCCCTGCATGAGCCTGCAAAATAATTCCTGAATAGGTCCTAGTCCACTTAAGCTATGATTTTCCCATAACAACAAGAAGATGACAGCCACCTTTTAGCCACACATTTCTTGGCTCCTGCTGTGTTCCCAGGTCCAAGCCCAAGCTGCTCACCGAAGCTACTCCAGCCCTGGTTTGACACATGAAGCCAACATTTCCTCAGCCACCTGGCTCAGGGACTTTTGTGAGGCTTCATGCCAGCGCTCTTGTGTACATGGGAGCTGGTTCCTCTTGCAGCCATTGCAGCCTCTTCCAACGCCCTCAGCTTTTTTGCCCATGACTTTCAGGACATCCTGACCACCGAAGTGGAAGCCTGCAAGGCAGCCTTTGGGCTCCAAGCAGCTGGAAGGTTTCCAGGCTTGTTAGTTGCCATCTTTCGTTACTGGAAATACCCTAATCAGTTTCCAATGCACTGCATTAACCTGACAGCCGTCCACCTTATCCAATGTCTGTTGGCTTCTTCAAAGCTTTTTTTTTTTTTTTTAATACCAATTGCAGACTGCAAATACTTTTCCTAACACGGTGCTCCTTGCTCTGCTCACAGCTGAAGATAGTCTGCAGAGACACTGCACAAATGGCGGACTTGGCTGGAGAGCAGGACACGGGGCTGGTATCTCCTATGGCTTTTCGGCCAGACCAAGCAGGTGTATCTACACTGGCAATGCTCTTTCCCTGACCAAGAGCTGGGGGCAGGCAGGAGGCCCTGGATGGGGAGAGCTGCGAGGTGTCCTGGAGGTTCTTCAAAACACCCACTCAGGACCTTCACCTCTGAGGTACCTTTTCTGCAAAGACAGGAGGTCAAATCTCACCTGGGCAGAGCACTTAGCCAAGCATATGTGTTGGAGCAGGTATAAGCAAAGGAACTACACAATAACCGAGCAGAGTTTAAGCCCTAGGACAACGAGCAGTCCTGTACTACAGATATATCCTAACTTGCAGCTTTCTTGTACTTCTTTCTCCACTTGCTACACACAGACACAGAGCTGTCACAGCACAGAAGAAAAACAATGGACTAACCTCCTCTTATTCTCATTCCTGATGCTTGAAAACAAAACCATTTTCAAATTAGTCTCTCTAACCAAAGGATGAGAGAGAGACAACCCTAGTGCAAAGTGTTTCTCCCAACCCGCTGGCATGCACAAGGCAAAGCCCTGCAACCTGGGCATGAGCTTTAACAGCCGTTTGCAAAATTTCCCCCTGGATCCAGGTTTGCATTTCAATCATCTCTCATAAGCCATGGGTCTGAGACATGTGTTTGATCCTTGTCTAGTTGGCTCTTACCACTGACTCGCTCTCGAGGAAGAGACAGATCAAACGGATGACGTCAAAAAAGGAGGTGTCTGCACCTCGATTTACTTAAAGTCTTTGAAAGCCTGTTATTGAATGTAAAAGAGGAATAAAAAAGAAAAACAGTAATAAAAAGCAACTAATGCATCCAATTTTTATGGCCAAAAATAAAGGCACTGGAAGGCAAGCTTCTTAATGGCTATCATCCCTCCTGTGTTATTTGAAGATCCCCTTGTAAATGGGAATCCTGGGTCTGTTTTGCCATCTGTTCCCTCCACTCCTGCCTAGGAATCCTGAAAGGGTATTTATTGTATATGCAGGTTCAGTGAGGCCCACTTACTATAAACAAATACTGCATGAAATATGGTGGGGCCTGCTCTTTCTACAGTGCCTGTATTTACGAGGAAACAGTATAAAAACAAATATGTAATCTGGAAATAAACCTGTTAAATGAATAAAAAGTCCTACAGAGCAAAACATAATGATTAGCAGAGCCATTCAGTGAAAGACTCTGTTAAGGGAACACATCTGCTGTCATCCACTTTGCATCAGTGCTTTTCCCCCCTGATAAAAATCCATCTAAAAGCAGCCATCAGGAAATCATGGGGGAGGGGAAGGGGAGAAGGAGGAGATGGATGATTCAACCTAAGAGCTATGAGGCCAACCACGGTACTTTCGCTGGTTCTTGAAATGCCTCTTGAGGCCTGCACCCTGCTGTCCACCCAATATAATCTATGTTATTTACAGCATGTACTAGGTACAGATTACAGTCACTCAGCTGAAGGAGAAAAAAAAAGGGGGGGGGGAGGGCACAAGAAGTAATAAAAAGAAAAAAAATATTAGCAAAGCACTTGAAGGCCAGCATGGTGTGCTGAACAAAGATTCAAATAAAGAACTTGAAGTGCAACATGTTTGTGCACACATGCATAGAAAATCATGTTTTGCTTTCAGCCGATTGCACAGAGCCTAAACACAGGTTATACAGAAGAACAGAACAAGACAGATCTGCTACGGAAATGCAACTCCATCGTGATGTCTGATTGCCAGCTTCACATATGTGCAATATCTCTGTTCAGATGCAGGAAGTACTATTCTAGCTACCTGTTCCTATTGGCTCTATATTTACAGACCTCGAGTAAAATCACAACCTGCTCCACACCCACTCCTCCCCACCCACGCAGGCACAGCCAGCTACAGCCGGGCGAGTAACCGCACTTGTTGTCACCTTCTCTCCCCGTGATTTACATCTGCTTCAAGATGTTCTGGGTATTTCCTATCTGAGTTTCTGCTTTCCACTGTGGGTTGCCTGACCTTCCCCGTGGAGCTAGTTATTAATACTGCAGTCTCTGCCCACAGCGCAAACAAAGTAGGTACAAGCCGATGCAACTCTGGAAAGTGCCGTATCAAACACTGATGCAACGCCCCTGAGAGGCACAAATACTCCCCCGGAGCATGTGGGAGAAGGATGCCCAGCTTGCTTTCAGCTTGACTCGCTTCTGCCTTTGCCTGCCAGCACAAAAAACTGACAAAACCCACATGTTCCCAGCCTGTGGCTTGGGAAAGCTCGGGTGTCACCCTCCCGCTAACTGTTCCTGGGCAGGAGTGTTAGACACTGTGCTTTTCCTTCATCATGCATGTGACTTCATGGTCAAACTGAAGTGCATTGCCTGGGTTGTGTTTCTAGCACTGGGATCGCTTCTGCTTCTTACCCATCAATGAAAGTAGAGCAATAAAACCTTCACCTTCGTAGCAAGGAAGACAATGCCTGAGTGTCAACTAGAGAATTAGAATAACAGGCGACAGGCCTGTGACTCCCCTTCCCCACCAAAGCATGGAGTAAGCCATCACGCAGCATAATTTGAGTACTAATTGGCAAAACAGGCATAATAATCTGCTTAACGTGCACCACGATGCTTGTGTACTGTTTACAAATTATTACCTAGCATAGGCTTGCTGCCTTCTGTGTATGCGAGATATAAGTAAAAGCTTAATGGATTTATATCACTACAGTTACTACTACTGCTCACTGACACACTTTAGTATTTTTATTGCTTTTTCATAGCTGACATAATTCTCATGGTATGTAATTAAATATTTTACAAAGATTGTGTCTGATCCAACAACCCCTATACACATGAATAACCTCATTATGTTCAATGCTTCTACTCATGTACCCAAAGCAGGCAGGACTGGGTTCCTACTGCTACAAAAGTAAATTTTTCCCCTTCTGTATTCTTCTTTTGGGATTTTGATGGAATTAATAATGAATAACAAAAAAAACCAAAAACAAACAAACAAACAAACAAAAAACCCAAACAAACAAAAAACTTAAAACCCCTTCACATTTATTTTGTGCATTGAAACCTTCACCTCGGATTTAAAGAAATTACAAGAACACTGTTGTGGCAGTTATGTTTGGCCAGGGATGGAAAGAAGTAAGGGTTTATGTTTTGTCACAGACTGCAAGACATATTGCTTTTTTGCCAGTCTATATGTTAGTGTGGTTTCCTTAGACTGATTAAGGGCTTGAAGGGGGGAATTTTTTTTGAAGGCTCACTTTGAAAAGGAGTATATTTCAGGCATGGGGATGTTGCGCAATCTTTTTATTTATTTTTAATATTACCTGCAAAACATGTCATAACTGATATACATGCAAAATGCTTACACACTAGTGTCTCACGGGCTGTGCACATCCTGCTCCCCACTCACCCAACACATCTACACATTCACAGGGATGTTTTGCTCCCTGACCCAAAGTTAGTCCCTTACGAAGCGTGATTTGGGGTTGACCCATCGCAAAACCAGCTTTTCAAGTTATGACTCAGATCTGAGCCTACAGGCAGACCTGTCCCAGGTGCTTTGCCATCCTGGCATCTGGTGAAACTCATTGCTGCTCACCCAGAACATCCCAAAACACTGGGCAGGAGAGAAAAGGCACAGGTGGATCTTTGGATCTGAATTTTAGATTTTGGTTCATTCAAAAGAAATATTTTTAAATGATCACAGCCATCCTTTTTCAGAACCAAAGCACAGACAGACAGGCATCTGAGCCTCTGTGAATCCCTAAATAAAAACTTGTGTCACTTTGCAATGCCTCTGCAGCTGAATGAAGGTATTTTTCTGGTTTTCCCTCAGCAGGGTATGCAAGAAGGCTCTGAACACAGCTAGCGACTTTATGGTCATTTTGTGCACGCTCTCTTATTATTTTCTTCTTCTTAGACTCCTGAGAAAGCCTGTCTCCCATTTTTGGGCAAAAAGGGAGCTGAATACGAGTTTCTGGAAACAATCAGGCCTTTTAAATTAAATCCTACTGAGTTATTAGCCTAGTACGGGAACCAAGATATTGCATAGTCGCACCTAAATGTGCACCTGGGAAGCATTGAACCTGATGACAGCAGTGCCCAAGCAGTAGGAGGGCAGGCAGGCAGCCTTCTGCCTTTAGGGACTCCATTGGACCAGTAACTTTGAGTGTCGCTAAATCGTAAGCCCAAATGTGAGGTGCAGCCCTCTGAGCACATGAGGTGCAGAAGAGCATTGGTGCCAGGGCAGGGATACAAACAGGACCTCTCCGGGTCCTGTTTACTCAGCAGAGGTCACACCACGGGCTAATCCCACTCCCTTTCAGCTGATGCACCCTTTGCAGCGATTTACTGCTGCACCCCAGAGGGGTGCTTTGAAAACAAGCCCCACCCAAATCCAAACTCCGCTCATGACAAGGACTGCAAATTTGTTTTGAGACCCAAAATGAAAGGAAAAGAACAAAAAGTTGCTTATAAATGATCTGATCCAGCAGTCCTGACCTGCTGGCCATACAGTAAGGGAGCATTACCCTGTGCCAGCACCTAAGCCCAGGAAGGGGATGCTTATTTTGAGATTCATCAGCTGGGCTCTCCCCGTCACCGAGTGTTTTTCCAGAATCAATTCAGAAAAAGCCAGGCAAGTCTAACAGTCACCTTCTAGTTTTCCCATCTTTATATTTTGGTCAGTGTGGGGAAACAGGCTCCCCTCTGGATGGAGCTCACACTTGGGCTTCAAGCCGGCTTCCCTCAGCCTGCCACGCTGCTGCCAAGTTGCCGTCAGGGACAAGAATCAAGAGCACTGAAATGGCAGGAGAAAGCTGATCCCACATGGCGCATTGGGGAAAGGCAGCACACACCAAGGCTTCTGCAAAACAGACTCTCTCCTGGCTTCCCAGCCATGTGCAAATTTATGAGATTTGAATGAAATTCAGCTGAAGCATCCATGCCAATGACTGCTTATCCAAAACGAACTCAATCCCTGGACTTTTCGTCCATTTAAGAGTCACCTGACCATGCCCCACGCTGCCTAGGTTAGGTCCTGTCAGTATCTGCAACACCTCAAATAACATTACCCCTTCTGTTGGCACTGCAATGTAGGAGGAACTTTTGAAAAAGCTTTTAAAAACATGATAAAAACGCACAGATCAAGACACCACAGTGACCCCAGCACATGGATGTGTTACAGCCCTTTGACAAGTCAAGGGCAGCACTTAAGGGGAGCAGAGGTGGGTGTTAAGCAAAGGACAAGGTTTACTTGCCCGTATGCACCTATGAACATGAACATATGGATTTCTTTACATCTTGACCCCAGACAATGGGCATAAAACTTGAAAATTGCCACCTGGTTTCTGCAGTTATTTTTCCATTTAGGGATTAAACAACATCTAAACCCATGTGCGCATGTTTTTCTATTGCAAACAGGCAGCACAGACAATTGCACAGCAAGGAGATGGGTGTGAGAAAGAGGATTTCTACTGACCTAGGGGAAAAAACACAAAGGGATGAGTCCAGACCTGCCAAACAGCTGGTTAGAACTTCAGAGCTCAGCCTGGTGTTGTTCTGAGGCTTGTACACTGAACTGACAGCAGAAAAAGCACCTTCTCCTCTGCCTGCCTTTCTTTTTGTGTTGCTCCTGCAACCCCAACAGGCCGGAGCGTGCTCCACACAGCAAGATCAAGACTTGTCTCCTCACCTGAGTGAAAAAGCCTCATGTTTTTAAACATAGTTGTCTGAGAGAGGTACAGGGCTCTGGTCAGATGAGTGCTCCAACGCTTTTAACGTGTTACCACTCCTTCCTTCAGCTGTTTGCCGGCTACTCCCATCCCCCTGGGACTGGAGAGCAGAGCCTGTACACGCTGCGAACCCATGGCAGTGCAACCTGCCGCGGGGCTGTTGAGCCCATCTCGGCAAAGCGCCAACCCACCACTGCCTTCATCTTGGCCGGGGTCCCGAGAAGAGGCTGCAATACCTATTAATCATAAACCCTGTTGATTAAATCCATCTAGCTCTTTCACTCAGCTACGACCGGGGGTGAAGGCTGTCCTGTAAACAGCTCTGTCCCGCGATCCAGCTGCCTGGCTGTGCACACAAAGTCAGGGGGAGAACTAGGTCTTCATCTACATCGAATTTGATGCAGGTCCTGGGTTTTCTACACGCACGCAGCCAAGGTCTGACATTGCCAAGCGTGAGGTCTGTCACAGTTACGAAAGGAGATGAAAACTCCCACTGAGCCCTGAAGGAGCCTGTTAAATCTTTCACTGACCATTTGCAGGGGCGAGTAAGGAAAGACGGGGCCTGTTCCAGTGCTGCTTCACGCCCTGGGAAAAAGGTATGCTGGGACCTCAAGCACAAGTCCAGAGCTGTTCAGAAAATGAAAAACAAAGAACTCCGAACATTTCTTTGTTTCTATTCATAACCACAATTTCATTTGCATTGATGTTTCCTGACCAATTCTCTCCTCGGAATAATTGATAGGGAAAAGATCAAGAGATGTAATTAAAAGAGAAACAAATAGAAAACAAAGGGAAGAGGGTAAATGGGCATGCGACTTCAGGTCAGGGAAGGAAGAGGAGCAGGTGGTGGAACTGATGAGGGAGATTTAATGAACTGCGATTGACTCCGAATAACAAAGGAGGAGGAACCTAATCCTACCACTGGATCTGTACACATATGGACTTACCATAACAAATGGTAATCAATCCATCAGCCTTAAATTAAAGATAAGGTGGGCAGGAAGGAAGGGACATGGTTTATTCCCTCCCCCACCATCAAACTAAATCTGTGTGCTTGTGTCCATTTCTATCGTCAGAAATAGCATCTGCCATCTCCCCCTTCTCAACCGAAGCAGTCACCTTCCCACACCTCACCGTGCCACCATGGGTAGGTCTTTTTGGGTGCCGCCCCAGGAATTTAAAGTCCTGGTTATGCTGGATCTGTGCCATATTTCACTCAACAGCAACTGAGGCTCGACGGCCTCAGAAATGTGCTCATAGGACTCTGTCCGTAAATGCTCACTGAACTTTAATCAAATGCACATCACAGATAGTCCTGCATGACAGAAAGCAGAGCCGCCAACCCGCAGACCTGCCAAGAATAGCCTCATCTGTGATACAAGCATTTTTCCTCTTTTGTAGCATTTTGGCCCTTGCTTTCTCATTCTAGGACAAGCTACAGAAATATTCTGGGTTTTATATGGTATCTCTTTGTTTCAAGCTGAAGGCAAGTTCACTAGATTTTCTAAATATATACCCAGGTTTTATGAATCCTCATTAAGTTTTCTAGGGTAGAGTTTCTATTTTAAGGTCCGAATCCTCCAAAGAGAACTGCACAGTTGGACACCCCTTCCCGTACTTTTGGCCAAGGATGGCCATGCACGTGGGTTTCTCTGAGGAATTTGCCCTAGTGTTAGGCCTGGCAGGCAGTCTCTCCCAAAGAAAGTGCCTCTAACCAGATGGAAAATTTTATTTAGATGCTGATGTCTCCAGGGCTGGTAACTAATACTTATTCCTCCTTGACCAGCAGGCAGAAAATGCATGAGCAATTCACCAAGATAGCTATTGAGATAGCTATTGACATACATTTAAAAAGTGAAAGCTTGTCACTTATGGGGTAGTATCAGAAGCTAAGAAATATAATTTTCTGTTTCTGCCATAACCTTTCTATGTGATTTCCCGGCATGATACACATTTCAGTGTATTCCAGTTATACCAGAAGAATACTGCCAGCCAGGCTGGAAGGCAGCAGGAGTTATAGCAGGAGCTACACGGGACTGCAGTTTGGCACAGGGGCTGGGCACCCAGGAGAGGCTGGGTCTGGCTATTTGAACAAAGCATTTGCCAACTAAAATAATTCAAGCAGTTCTCATGCATCCCAAGGAAAGTGCAAGGCAGGCACAGATGGACAAGGACATGATGTCAAAGCCCTGCCACATCAAATCAGGAAAGGGGCAAGAGTGGGGAAAACAGAAATTTGTGAAATAGCCAAAGTTAAATTCTTCTCCCCATTTATAGCTCTGCAAGAGGAGCAAGGGGTACACAAGCCAAGCACTGGCTTGAACATTATGTTTTCCATTTCCCAGCTTGCTCACGTCCTCTTAACCTCTGCATTGACATCGGGGTGTTCCAGCTTCACAGCAGAGAGGAGCATCCCTCCTGGAGAACACCAGCAGGCACTCTGCCCTGTCAACAGGGACCTCCCAGGCTGAGCAGGTCCCCTGCACTGAGCTGTTCCTACCTGGCCACCAGGAGAAGGACTCGGGGTGTTGGGGAGTCATGGGAATTTGGGATACTGAGGCACACACCAAGGGAGCACAGCCAAGCGCTTGGCAAGCACTAAAACACAACACTGTGCTATCTGCTCTCTGACTTTGCCTCTCTCACTCTCCACATCCTAAATGACATTGCACCCGGAGCGTGATTTTGCACCGCATGGGTACGAGGTGGGTTGACTGGAGGCTGCCTGCCCTCCCACCAGGCTCGCAGGAACTGCGCCCAGCTCTGCAGCCACAGCCTGCTGCCCCCAGATCTCGTTACCCCTCCACCAGTTCCTCCCCAGCCCACTGAAACACGACCACAGGGCTCCCCGAGAGGTACCATTTATCACCACCGGCTCTTGCGAGGACAGACATTCTCCAGCGAGAGCGCAGCGTAGCATCACTCACCTGCTCCCACAGAAGCGAACACCGGGGTTTCTGGAGGAGCGGTCAGACATGCCACACGTGTCAGCAAGTCACCAGCTCACAGCCCTCCACTTCTTTCGGCTGACAACTCCAATTTTACTCAGAATTTTTTGCTAAAGGGCTTCTTCTCTTACTTATTGTTCAGCAGGGGCTTGAAGCAAAGCACATCAACAGTGAAGGAGGAGGGAGAAGGTGGAAGCGGAGCTCAGCGGTGCACGATCCCCCTCTCAGTCTGGCAGTTTTGGGACCTCTCCCGTCTTCTTTTCACCTACAAAAACCTGGCTGCTCGCCACAGCATAATATAGCAACGGGGAAAAGAGAGGAAGAAGGCTTAACTTTTATTTATTTTAGTGCGATCATTAGGATTATGTCAGGGGGAAAAAGCATTAATACATAATCTTTTCCCTGTGCTATACAACACTGTCTGCTTTTAATTTAGAATTAAATTGAAACACTCACTCAGAGCGGCTTTGAACAGCAGCCAAGGTCTTCTTTTGCATTGTGTGAGCAGCTGGGTAGCCTTTCCACTCTATTTTTTTTTTTCCTCTGGTCCACGGTGCCTTTTTTCAGACCCGTGCTGATGGTCAGGCACTGAAGGTGGTTGTCACCCTTCCACAAGTGCTCAGGGCCCTCTTGGCCTCAAGCCGGCACATCAACCACAGGTGAAGGAGGAACCTCCCCACTGAAGCACATGAGTGCAGCCCCCAGCAAACGAAACCTCAGCAAATAAAGCTCCACAGTTACAAATATTCTACAAATTAGAGAGGGAAGGAGCATACTAAAAAGCACAACAAAATAGACATTTTTTTAAAAACACTAAATAGCAGTGATTTATTTTTTTTTCTCGATGGCGCACGTTATTTCATACACTTTGTCACACATGATGAGGCAAGTTCACACAAGGAGAACACGCTTCAGAGGTATAAACAGGACAGACAAGACTGGGTGGGGTGAAGCCAAATTTAGTTAAGTGAACTGGCCATCCTGTTTTGTTCATGCAACAAGCCTGCTCCAGACGGTTCTCACCAAACCGATGAGAAAGGTGTCTCGGTCTCCCTGTTCATTTTAATCTATATAAATGCTAGGTTTTGTCAGGCTAAAGAATCCAATGCAGACTCAAGCCTTTTCCTTAATTATTGGTATTCACTGGAAGAAAGGGTAAGTTTAAAGAAAAAAAAAAAAAAAAAAGAGAGAGATTGCCACCCTTTCAATGCTGCTGTGAAGGGAGCTCTGCTTATCACAACAGGTGCAAAGGCCACTCACAAAAACAGAAGCAGTTCAACACTGAAAGGCTAAGAAATTACTTATTCTCTTTGTCAGCTGCTCACACAAGCAGGGTAAAGGCTACTTGGAAGGAAAGAAAGAGGGTAAAAAGAAGAGTTAAAGTTTGTTGCAGAAAAAAAAAAAGAAAGAAAGGAAGAAAAAAAGACGAAGAGCACACAAGCCCACAGGTTCACAGGAGATTCTGAGAGATATGTTGACCTTAAAAACCTAAACAACAACAACAAAAAAAAAAAAAAGAGAGAGAAAAAAGAAAGCAGAAAGAAAACTACATCCCCACATAGAGCAGGAATGAGCAGCACCAGCAGGCTGGGGACTGGGTGAAATTTTAACAGTCTCCCACTCCAGCTGAATGGGGAGGGGAACAAAGCTGGCTGAAAGCACGGCATTCCTGCCCCCGTGCCCCCACAGAAAGGGGCTGCGCAGGTCTTTCTGATGGCTCCCTCTAATTACGCTTTCTTGTGTATGGCAATTCATAGCTAGCTCAGAGAATGTACGCGTTCCCTGTCAGAGGGGTGATTTGTACATCACACCTACAGACTCAACGTATTGGGGAAAAATACATATACTAAAAAAATATTTTTAAAATCCTCTGATGAGGAGCTTGCCATTTTCAGGGTACTGTTTTCCTTTGGGTTCTTAGCTGGGTTTTATTTCCTCCACCCTTCCCCTTTCGAAATAAGGCATCAGGAGTAACCGAAACTAGAATTTCATTTTATAACACCCCTCCATTAATCCCTAGATGTCTCTTAAGTGCTGCACAAATTTCACTCTCTCTTCATGGATCTCGAGGTCGGTTTACATCTGGTGCATCTGATTTTCTAAAGATGACGGTTCTGTTTATTTTAACCAGGCCTGGAATGATGTGCAAACCAGCCATGCCTCTTCGATGCTGATTGTTCCTAGAACCAGATGGTCAAACCTTCCTCTTTCAAGACAGCTGACTCAAAGCCATAAAAGAAAACACCAAAAATGAAAACAATCATTAACAACAACATCAAAAAACACCCTGTGGTGGGAAAAAAACTATTTCAATGTTGACACTGTGAGAGAGAAAAAAAAACTCAGAGAAAAGAGAGTGTTTGGTTTCCAGACCCTGGTGGTCTAGCGTGCAAAGGGGGGAATTCGCTCATCAGGAAGTTTCCACCAGCGGCGAGCTAACAGGAGGAATTCCCTAGCTTAAATATGACAGATGATCACACCTCTGCTACCTAGAAGCAGTAAAAAACACCTGTGGTTACCCTGACTGCCCTGCTAAATGGATGGTGAGTTAGAGTACTAATGAAACATAGCGGTGTGAGTCGCCGCTGCCCACGCCTGCATCTTCTCTGATACCCGCTACTGTCTTCACAACTTACAGCCAAACACAAACACCTTTAACTTCATTTTAGCACCATTAGTAATCTCTTGCCATCCTTGTGCTTCCCATCCTTCCCATGCCTTTTCTATTCACAACTGGTCCCAGTTTTATTGGGCTGTTTTGCTGTCATTGAAAGCCACTGAAAGGACACTGTTAAGGCAACAAAGCTGGTGAGGGGTCTGGAGCACAAGTCTGATGAGGAGCAGCTGAGGGAACTGGGGCTGTTCAGCGTGGAGAAAAGGAGGCTGAGGGGAGNCTGGAACTGGCTGCCCAGAGAAGTGGTGGAGTCACCATCCCTGGGGATGTTTAAAAGACGCATAGACGAGGTTCTTAGGGGCACGGTTTATTGACAGTGTTAGGTTAATGGTTGGACTCAATGATCTTGAGGGTCTCTTCCAACCAAAATTATTCTACCATTCTACAATTCTATGGCATCAAGAGAATCACCACACCTTTTACAAAACTCATTTGCCTATGGCAGGTTTAAGGCAGGATAGGGTGTCTGTTTGTAAAGTTACTCCCACCTAACTAAGCCTGAGAAATCCTATGCTGAAGGGTAAATCAGTCCAACATCAGCTTGCAGGCAATCCGTTGTATGTACAGATGGCTGACCTGGTTTAATAGAACCAGTTTCTCCCCACCTTTCACCTCTCCAGGGGAAAACAGACACAAAAGCTGCATAAGGACTCTGAAAAGCCAATAACTTTCTCTTTAACCATCATAAGACATAGAGAGCTATGCAAAAGTAAGAGACGCCTGGATGCTTTTCGTCAACTGCTTTTCCTTAACATTTCCTAATATTCTGTAAGAAGTATGCCATCCCAGCGGGAAAAGACTTCAAACATTGCAAAACAGAAAGCCCATTTCAAACATCACAAGGGGAGGAAGGGTTTCAGACACTTTCAGAGTTTTTAATTCCATTTTCTATTGTTCTTAAAAACAGCACAGTCTCAGTTAGATACGTGCTCTGTGTCTGGACCACTGCAAACGTAGGCTAAACATAAGAATAGATGTAACAGAAAAGGTCAGCTACAAGACTATTTGCACTTGTTGAGCTCAAATCAGATTTTGAACGAAGTTAAACTGTGAAGATTCAATACACAGCCAAGGCCACAGTGCAAGTATTTCATGGGATGTCTCTGGTACTACACTGTAGGAATCTTTCCATTCAGCTTAAAGAGTTTTGAATAAGGCTGTTAGGACCTACTTTTGCTCACAGTTAGGGCACAAGAAGTAGAAAACTCAAGTTCAGCACCTCCTTCTGTACATAAGCATTCAGAGATGGTAACAGCAGAAATAATTACACACCATTTCCTTTCTAGACACATAATCCACACCACAATGTAAAGCATATATCTACTTGAATGGCCATAAATTCAGGTGTGTGCATCTCCAGCTGTGCTGGTTTGACTGAAAATGAGTTCATTTTCTTCATGCAGCTAGAAACCTTTCTTTTTCATAGCTAGCACAGTCATTATTTGGACTTAGTTTGAGAACAAGAAGATAACACCCCAGCACAGAGTTAATGTTTTTCATTGCTCTGGTCCAAGAGCCAAGGATGTTCTGAGTGCTCTGCCCACAGGTGTGAGGCATCGAGGAAGGGGGGCATGGATGGGGCAGAGCTTGACTGACATCCAGACTGATCAGTAAGAGTATTCCATCCCATTAGTGTCATGCTTCATATTTAAGCAGAGTTGGGATCCTCAGGTCTCTCTCTCTCATGTTCTCTTTGCTCTTGGAGACCTGTTCAGGGGAGTGCTGTTTGAGACTTTCATTAGTTTGGCCTTAGGCCATCCTGCCATTTTGCAGAGGCCTCTGGGCCTTTCTGCCTTTCTCCTCTCTTCTCTCTCTGGGATCGGCTGTTGGGACCAGGTGCTCTTTCCCGGGACTGGCTGCTCAGCGTGGATGGAGATTGTGAGGAATTGCGTTGAGTATCTTTTATTTTATATTCTATTTCTATTTTATATATATTTACTAGTAGTGTATTAGTATTTCATTATTTTATTAAACTGTGTTTATCTCAACCCGAGTTTCTCCCTTCCCTTTTGATTCTCTTCCCTACCTGGGGGTAGGGAGGAGGGTGAGTGAGCAGCTATTGCGGTTATATTGCTAGGGTATATGTATATATACCAACAATACCCTGATGAAGTATCTTGAAGTGTATTGTCATTTAAAAACAACCCCCCTAATGTTATACATGTTGAGTAAATAACAACATGAAAAATTAAGTAGATAATAAATACTGCTTAAGACATTGCTGTTGTACAAACTGAAAATACCACGTAATTCCTGCTCTGGACTGGAGACGTTCTCTGTGGTTGCAAAGTCCTCCGGACAACAGGACTCTAAGCTTCTTGTCACCTCTGGGCACTGGCACAACGTAGATGTTTAAAAACAAGGACCACATGTCCGATGCACACAGCCCTCAGTTGTCAATGTCCCGTATGCTGAAAAATATTTTCTGTGCTAATTGGCAGGGACGGCCGTTAATCCGCCATAGAATAGCTCCCTTACAAACCTCAGCAAAATCCACTTAGCCTTGAGTCAGGCGTACTTCAGAAAGTATTTGTCCTCTTTGCATTGGGATTGAGAGAGACAGAGAGAGAAAAGGGGTGAGAGTGAAATACTGAAGCGTAGTAGTGCTTTAGAAAACTTCAGAAATCCTGTAAAAAACGTGAAAGAAGCCACAGGCCCTGTACTAAGGAGAGCAACTGGTAATTAAAACCTCAATACAGCAAGCCGTTTGAGTTTATTTAAATACATACTTAAAGATAAACACAAAGCATTTTACTCAAACATTTTGAGGAATATGGTCCTTAAGCAAGATTAACAAGTCTTTAATAACACTTGTGTTATGAAATGTCATTATAATCAAGTAGTAAATCAATAGTACAGTAGCACACACTGGAGATTGCAAGCACTGTATTTTGAGGAACAAAAGGGCAACCTTCTCGTCTTTTATGAGGATGATACATGTTATATATACCTACACCTTTCACATAATTACATTTTTGGTACCTCTAATCACCCATGAGGCTGTCTGTCTATGTTGCAAGGGGTACATGGAAAGGAATAGTGACATTTTTTTCCTCAACTTACACAACCTTCAAAGCAGGTCAAAGGCAAGACCTATCACTACTGAATGGCTGCCTACACCAGTGCACTGTCTTATTCTGTTTTACAGCTCCCCCGACCTCCTTCCCTTGCCGCAGCAATGGTCAGATGTGGCATGAGGCTGCTTGGAGCACTCAGGGGGCAGATGAGCCATTGCAAAAACCACTGATGCTTCCGCAGCTTAGAGGTGCAAGGGGTCAGCTGTGCCCCTGCCACGGCACTGGGTGGGTAGGATGCCCAGCCAGGGCCAGTGGATGGGTGTGAGGGCAGAAATATGGGAGTAAAGATTTAGCCTAAACCGAAGCTGTCAGAGCTACGCCCCAGTGAATGAGATAACACATGCATTCCCCTGCCTGGCCCAGGCTGAATTAGCACATCTGGGGCCCACATTTACCTCGCTTTGGAGCACCTTTGCCATTAACACTAAAAACACATCCTGGAGGACACCAGGACTTGAGATGAAGGAGGTGAGAGGGGAAATAAGACACCTTGCCTCCCCCGTCACCTTGTTCCTCCCTCCTCCCACACAGCTCCGAAACACTTTGTGACTTGAATGCTGTCAATCTCCTTATGGGAGAAATACATTTATAGAAACCCCACCTCTGTGGCTGAGCACGTTTATGGCACCAGATGTCAGAGGACATGAAGTTGATAAAACAAAGCATAGTCCAAGGAAAAGGCTCAAAATTATCTGCTGCCAGCAGTGAGAATTACAGCTTGTCTGTCTTCCATGGAGCAGGGCCAGTTTGCCCCAGTGAGAACTGAGGCTGGCAAGCGGGTACAGACATAAATAATTAGGCTGAGCATGCTGTTCAGACAAGAAGACGTTTGTCCTTTGCAGAAGAGATTTTGTTAGAAAGGGTTCTTCTTTGAGAAGGTATTATGTCATGAGAAGCGTGGCAGCTGCAGATGACATCAAACTTTCTGCCATACTGCTTAATATCAACACACACAGAGCATCTGGGGAAGACCAAGCACTGCTTGAGACAGTAACGAGGGTGATGGTCAGAGGTATCACAGTAAGTGACAGTATTTATAGCTTTCTCAATCATATGGTTCTGTTTAAAAATAGGGATATACTCAGATTGTTAGGACAGTAACACGAAGATGTATCTCAATATAGCAAAAGCACCAGGTGTTCAGGCACCTTTTTTTATAATCAACCCAGAAGAAACACGTGGATCCCAGGTACGCACATGAAACTCCCCTGCTTTCAACTAAAACCAGCAGCAGAGGAAGATGCCAGGGTCTGTAAATGAAGGGTCTATATCGCTACATTTTGGCACTATGCAGCAAAGCTGAGGAGAAGTAGGTTAATTAAAATTCATATGTCATTTCCATTTCCTCTGCATGTCTACAAGACTGTTTATTCTCACCATCTGAAAGAGATTCTCACCATCTGAAAGAGATATTAATTGCTGCTCTTGGTTGGTGAGAATAAACACTACAAGAGATCAAGTTCCCTAGTGAAGCCTTCTCAGTTTTGCTTTTAAAACCCAATAGAACAGCTTGAAAGGGCTGCTTTTATCTGCACGGCAATTGGCTTAAGATGCAAGCCTAGGGTGAAGTCCATTACCACTTGTCCACCAAAACTGTGCTGACAAACACTAGAGCAGTGTTTGTTGCCTATTTCCTTCAGCCACAGCTCAATGCAGTAAGAAGATTTCAGCCATAGATTAGGTTCAGGTGATCTGCTTCAAATAATCCCCTTTCTTCATCACTTGTGCCAGCACTGTGGCCGCTGAAGTGATCAGGAGTGGGCAGGATCCTAAAACAGGACCTTTCACTCAACCTGGAGAGACACCGTACGGAAAGAACGCACATTCGCTCAACATCGATGCAGTATCAATGCTTAGATGAGGTCTAACAAAGGTGCTTATCATGCATGGTACATCTTTGGAGATTATTGATCTCCTACAGGCATCATGTCTTGTAGTAATACAGAGCACTCAGTGTGGTGGTGGTTTCTTCCCCCGTACCAGAGATCGCAGTGATGCATGTGGTAGCACAGTCGGAACCATCCCAGAGCTGCATAGTACCCGTGACTGGTTTGACTTCAGCATCATTTCCATTGTGGCTTTAGGTGTGCTTTTAATTCCTAGCTGCATAGGTTTGTAGAGTCTAACAGTGGCTGTGATGCAAGCACTTCCCTTTAGCCAACACCAGCACTTTCCAGGCCTTCAGAGCAACTACAGCTAAAATCCAGTAACGCGTGTTTCGGGTGGATTGGTAACATAGGCTCCTCCACCTTGGGAAACACGAGGCCAAGAAAACCAGACAGAACCAAAAACGAGGTGCAATATGCCTACTGTCAGACCTCAGCCCACCTTCCAGCAATGCTGCTCCACGTGCTGCTCATCGAGGACCAGGTGGAAACAGTACAGTTGGGCCATGGAATAATATACCCTCAGATTTCACCGATTCCCAGCACACGGCTGCACCACAGCCCTGTGACCCACCCCAGCAATAAAAAAATTTTTTAAAAAAAGGAAAAATTAATGCCTGTGGCACAGTCAGATGCTGTAGGGTGAAACACACTTCTGGGAGCTTCGACCAGCCCAGGGAAATAGTATATGTGTGTGTGCTACTGAACCATCCAGCAGACAACAGAAGAGAGGTGACAAACGGGCCAAAAAAGTTGGGCATCCACTGCATATACTGCTGCCATTTCCCAGCTGAAAACAGCTCACATACACCTTTTAGGAGGATACAGCATCCATAGATCATTATATTTCACGGGGATTTGAAAATGAACATCAGTATTACTAATCACCTACCGGGAGGTGAAGAAAGGGATTGGACAGCCCTTCAGTAACAGAGGAAATGTTAGCGAGACAAAAGAAACAGGGCTGTGCTACTCACGCAGGAGGGTCTGGAAGCTCCAGCCAGCCTGTGTCTTTGGCAGGTCTTTCAGCTCCTGGAAGAGCCACATAATACTAAGGGGTTTGCCAGGGCTGCAGGTCAGGCTCATAGCATTTTAAAAAATGAAATATACATTCCAGAAATGTTGGAAGAAGTGCAGTAAAAACAAACAAATAAATCTGTTTCGAAGATTTGGCTGACACTTGTCTATTAATTTAAAAATTCGAAAGTTGGTCATGCAGTATTTGTTAGCCACTTGAGCTACATGTGGTGTGGATGAAATGGATTTCCACTAAGCATAAAGAAAAGGAATTACTGTGGTGTACTTTCAGTCAAAAATTCTAGAAGAGGGACAGAGATTATAAGTAATGAATTTCTAAGAAGAAACAGTCTGAGAATACTTCTCAGTTAGCAGTATTTCTTTTGTCTCTCAAACAGCTATTTACCTGAACACTGTAGTTCTCAAGAGATCTGGAATGATGCAAAAAGCCTACCTCTCTTGCAGCATCTGTTTACAAAAGCTCTACCTGCTGCAGAGCCATCACAACAAAATAAATTTGACTTCAGTGCTAATTTGCTCACCATAAGTGTCACTTGAGGCAAAAGCTAGACCTGGAGTAATAGACAGCAATCTTCATAAATATATCCAAGCCAAATGCTTTGGTGACAGGAAGGCTGCAAAAACTAATGAGAAAACATGCAGCAGTTAAAGTAGTATCATCTTTGGGCCATTTCTGGGCAAGCTGAGGTATATGCAGGACCTTCCCTCTTCCTGTTCTTTGGGGTACCTACACTACATTAATTTTGTGTACAGCCCAAATGCTAGACTGGTGCTTTAGAACTCATCCTTATTTTCTTGCATATATCGCCTTTCTACTGTTGCAAAAATATTGTGCTGACTCGATGGGGTGGGGAAAATAGTATTTTGTACCCACCTCTGACCCACAAGAAGTCAACAGGATTTTTGCCACTGACTTAAAGACAGCGGGAATACGTTCTTACTGAGAAATAACAAGAGGCTGTTTGTTATATTTGAACACGTGCCTCTGTTACACTGCTATCATAATTTGCTGCAATTCTCTTGAGTCTATTTCTAATAAAAACACACAAGCCAGCTCTATCAAATGCAAATAATGACAATTTAAAAAAAATAATAAATCCTTAGGCTTTTGAGGAAAGGAGAGCACATCGGTGACTCACTAATCAATGCATGGACCCTTTTGTGAAGTACTAGTGTCTCTGTGGAAACACATCATGTATACTTGAATTTTCCCCAGAAAGTTTTGGGCATGAAATGATGCATTGAGAATATGTAATATGTTTATCCCTACGTCTTTGCAACAGTGCAACTGCCATTATTGGCAGCGCAGGTATCCTAAATCCTATCCATCACTTTGAAAACGTCACTCTTTAATACCAGCCTGACAGCTCCAATGCACAGCCTTCCCTGGAGATACTCTAGCCCTTGTACAGACATTTTGAACATCCACTTCTGAAACTTTCTCTTCACCTCAAGGGCAAACTTGAGCTTATTTATTACTATCTACAGAGCATCACAGGCATCCATGCCTTTTTTTTGAGCATAATGCCTTTGTCCCCGGAAGTAATCACCCTCAGGGCTATCCCAGTCTGCAGAGAAGGTGGTCATCACTTGGAGGCTAAAATAGAAGTGGCATTTCCAGAGTTCCTTCCCATAAAGTACCTGACTGATGAGCACAGTCACTTACATGACTGCAAGGAATGCTGCAGCAAAACATATTTTCCCTCTTGACCGGTGAAACATCTGGGGTTGCCCCCAGGTGTCTGCAGACACCAGTGTTACACCCATCAGAGCAATATTGCATGCATGGCAAAACTCCAACAAAGAGCATCAGGAGCAAAGTAAAATATCAGTCAGTGAGGTGTGACACCAAATAAAAGGTGAGATCCAGGGGGAGGAGAAAGATTACAGCAGTGCAGGATCCTGGGGTGCTCCTGTTACACATGCATCCTGAGAGCTCCTCTGTGCTTTTGGTTTTAATTAGCATTTGTTAACATATGGAGATATTTACCCAGAAGGAAGGTTGCTGGAGAGGTTACCAGAAACAGCCTCTCTCCCTTTCCCCCATCCCCTTCCCACTGGGGTGCAGGGCCCAGCTCTCCAGCTGGTACAAATCTGCGGTGCTCCACTGATTTACACCAGCTGAGCATCTGGCTTCAAGACATTTCCGATTGTGTATAAAAAGAACAGCAACGTGGTGTACTACTTATAAATCTCTCTCCCGAGCCTAAGGCTGTGGCCCTCACCTGTGCCCTGCTTGGCCATGATGCCCCATGTCATCTCCCATGGCATCAGACAGACACAGCCAAGACTGCTCCTTGATGCTGTCACCTGGGGAAAATAAGCGCAGGATCCCACCTCCCATCTCCTCTTACAAAATGGAGGTGGGAGAGAGGAGGGGAAATCCCTGCCTGCTCCTTACCCCGGCTGTGTGGAGAGTATTAGTTAGCCAGTGGTTTTAAACTGCTCTGAAGCGGTCAAGTGCGGAAGTGACCGGTGTCAGCTTCTCAGCATCAGCTTCTCAGCACCATGCTCAACAGCCGACCCAGGGTTGCTTTTAACTTCTCTTAGAAACAGAGCAAATGGCACCCACCACCCAGCAAAGCTTGGTCCCATGCTGCTGTCCCCTATGGCACAGAAGGCATCACCTGGTCCTCACACAGGTCCTGGGAAGAGGCAGCGTAGCCCCAGCCACCCTCCTCGCAGCTCCGGCAGAGAGCACCCACTTCCAGCACAGCCCCACTGCCCCCACGTCACCCCCTGCCCAGGCACCCTGCTTGCTCAGCTTTCTAGATGCTTATTTTAATGTAGGGGCACATCTTCCTCCCTTGAGCCTGTTGGGATTGCTGTGTGCAGGAGAAGGAGCAGCTGGGCTCGCTCTCTTAAGTCCTCGCTACCTCCCAGGGCTCAAACCATGAACCCACCACAACCATTCTGGTTCAACTCATGCCCACAGTTCTTGTCAGCATTTCCCCATGGGCAAGCAGCAGGAAGGTGGCCTGTCCCCTTTGCTTTCCTACAGTCCACATTTATACCTTTGTACCAACGTTTTTACCCACCCTTGCCTTCTTTTTTCTGAAGAAAAAGTGATTCCCTTTATAGCAGTAAAGAAACTTTCTTGAAAATTGCCCAGCACTCGAGTCTTCAGACTAGTCAGGTTTCAAACTGACTTGAATTCCTTTCCCTGCCTGTCTTTTATAAGGAAAATCTGAAACGTATACATACATTTTTTTTAATATGTTTAAAGGTGTATTAGTTTCAAAAATAGTTTCAGTGAGAATGAAACTAAAATGAAATTTGATCTAATAGAAATCTTTTTGCATTTTGGACACCATGTTTTGCTGATCATTCTGCATTCCTGTGCCAAACATGACACGGCCCTCATAACGTAAGATCACCCATATGGCAGCACCCACTGCTTCTGGACAGAGGCACGGAAAAAGAGGAATCATCTCAGGTGAAAGCAACAGAAGAACCATTTTCTTGGCCATGGTGGAAATGTTCTGTCTGTCTGGTGCCACAGCCAGCCATGGGGCCAGGAGATGGCCCCTGTCATGGTGAGTGGCAGATACTGCCATGGATAAAGCTGGGAAAGGATGAGAACCTGAACCGGCAGCCACCCCATCTTCTCCAAGGCCACCAGAGCAATTTTGTTCAGGTCTCCTGTGTCCAGAAATCCAAGGTATTGTCTTCCCTCCAGCTCCCACAACACAGGGACAGCTACACACTGCCAACAGTGGGGTCGCAGTGCTCGCCACATCACTGTTTCTGTCTGGTTTCCTGAGAGATGTAACAAGATATTTGGCTTTAAAGCAGTCAAGGGCGCAGCCTCAGCCCTGTGCCTCCTGAGGTCCCTGGGAGCTTTGCCACTGAGTTTACCAGCCGGGCAGTCGGGGTCACTGTGCGGTGCTTAAGCAGCCCCTCTGGAATCACAGCCCTATCCTGCAATTAGTGCTGATTTATTCTGGGTGACTACAGTTCAACACAGACCAGTACTGGTCTGGCTGCCACAATTCATCCTTGAGATTTGCCAGTAAAGGCAGCAATTCTTTTGATCTTCCTAATAGAGAAAATCGGATAGCATACAATTAGTCTTTTTTTTCTTCCCACTGCCATTCGGATGTGACTGCAAGTAGTCTGAGAGGGAGCTCTGCTCGAAGCAGATTGCTCCTCCAGTTCCGCTGACCACGTAATGTCGAAGGATATAAACTCCCAACTCCACTCCCAAACACATCAAACTCACATAGGGGGAAAGCGTTTGGTATAAGAGTGAGGGCATTGCCTGGAGCAGAAAGCATGGTGTGATAAGAGGAATTCCTGGTATCATTTGACTGTAAAGTAGTTTGTTTCACATAGCTCATACAGCTTGGTCAAGGCATGACCCAAATCGCTACGACCAAGTTCACAGCAGGGTGAGCAGAAGAGCCCAAATCTGTCCTTCCAGCTGCTTTGACTCGGAGCTGCTTGTTCACTGCTCCTCTGGTGCGGCTCAGAGGAGGGCAATGGCTGAGCTGTGCTACAACAGCTCTAGACAAATACAGCAGCAGGTGGTCAGCAGAATATAAAGAAGCAAAAAAGAACATTTCTTTGGCTGCAGGAGGTGAGAAGTACCCAGGACATGTACATGTATCCTGTACAAAGGATCTGCTGAGACAGTGGTCATTTATTCACGCTCTCCACACTGCCCTTGTCCTTGGAGGCGTTCTCTGTGCGCCGTTCAGCATTCGTTCAATCTGCAGACAAGATGTGGTTAGATTAGATTAGATTAGATAGTTGCTCTAATGACAGTTCTCCTGGGCTGGAAGGAGTGAATGATCACAAGCCTTTTCTGAAGGGGGACAGATGGAAACAGGAGTCACCACCCCCAGCAGTGGGTTAGGCAGCGAGGCTTGAACAGAAGCTAAGCCACAGGAGCAGGCGGGGGGCTTCTCCAGCAAACTCCCAGCAAATTAGTCCTGTTCCCCCACCCCTCAATATGGTCGTGATTATTTAGAAGCAGGGTAATACCAGCCATTACATTTGTACAAACACGCCACAGGAAACCAAATTGTAGAGACATCAGCAATCAAGACCAGACTCTCGGTTTGTTTGTTGAGATACCAACATCCACCAAAGACAGCCCTGATCACGGCTGGAATTGCCACGGCAGTAAATGTTCCCGGGGCCATGTGGAAGGTGAATAGGGCAAGGTGGGCAGAGAGCAAAACTTGTCTCTCTGGGATCCCCTACTGTTTCAAGAACAACTTGTGAACTGTTGTGGAGCAGGGTATAACGAAATTAGTCTGGGGAAGAGAAGGGTCACGCAAACGTGTCCTGGTCAGCATCATTCACTCTGGCATTTTGCTTGACATTCATCCTGAAGTTCAAGCCAGGAAGCTGCCAGAGAAACCATTCAGCTACGAGCTCTTCTCTCTCCACCCAAAAGCATCAAATGACCAGAATATAACTCACAAACAGAAGTGTGCCTGCCATTCCTTGTGAGTCCTGCAGAGTGTAAAGCATACTTTTCCCACCAAGAATGATAAAAGGTTCGTTTGTTTGTCTGTTTGCTTTAATGATTGAACATTTATCCTACAGGAGTTTTCTTCTTCAGAGGTTAAAATGATGAGAGAGACTAGATTTTTTTGAACAATTCACCTAATGTGGCTCAAATGTTCATGTATAATCTCCCTTCTTGAATCCTAGGTGCTGGTTAAACATCATACCTACCTATGACCAGTTATAATTCAAGCATTAGCATTTAGCACACATTTACTCAGAAGAAACAAGCCCATGCAAACTACGAATATCTCAACTTCACAAAAATCCAGGAGAGTCTCTTTCAAAAACCTCCAGGAGGAGACTTCCTTTAATGCTCTGAGTGCCTTCAAGTCACTCACAAATTAACAAGCACGGAGTATTAATAAACTGAGTAGCTTAAGATGTGCATGTGGTCTTCCTCTCACGAGGGCTGGCAGGGGCAGAACTGTGCCTTTCTGCATTAGAAGACCATACCAAAACAAACAAACAAACAAGCTGCAGGGAACTCAGCAGCACACTTTCCTTCAATGGTCTTCCACTGTCACAGACACCCTAAAAATAAGGGGGAAATTCCGTTTTGTCTTTTGTACAGAAGAAAATCCATTTCTTCTGCATGCCTTATGTCTCTGTAGCGCACCAAGTGTTGGCACGCACAGGCATGAAATACAGTGATAAGATTAATAATACTAATATGTATTTTTCACTACGAATGCATTCTTTTGCATCAAGACCTCAAGTAAGTAATTTCAGTAAATATTTAAGAACATGCTGAAGCCAATGGGACTTAGGTGCTTTCCCTCACTGAGCCCTCAATATGTAAATACGAGACTCTATTTGATCAGCTCCCAAAATCAAGAAAATAGTAAGCGAATGCAGAACCCTCCAGATTTTTGCCACATCCTGCAACACTAGAAACAGGTACACTCATTGAAACTAGTAACAGTTTAAAACAGACAAGAAAAACTACTTTTTTTACACAGCAGGTAATGAATTTCTGGAATCTGTCCCTGCCTCGTCTTCTTTCCTGTCCCTTATGGGATGGAAGCAGTGCCGCTTACCCCTTAATCTTTCCCAAACCTCAGCTATTGTCATTCCCCAAACCAGGGAAACTCACACAGCAGAAGGAAATCTATGTGACTAGAGAGAAATATGAAAAGTTAAGTCACATTAAGAACTAGAAAAGATACTAAAAAATAGATATAGTAATATTTCTCCCCTGTTTGGGGGCTGGGAGGGGGAAGAATCTAAAAATAACAACAACAAACCCTAAAACCAGTTTGCTCTAGTTATGATAATCCAGGCATAACATTTATATGAGAACATAAAATACAGCACACAGCTGTAAGTGAAACAATATGTGTGTTCCTGAATAATGGGAAAATAGCTTGCCAATAAGGATATACTTTGAGCAAATGAAAGATGACCTGGAATTGACTCTGGAGTAACAACTTGATTATTTATAAAAATAGGAGGTAGGGGAAAAGAAAAAGGGAGAGCAAGCAGTGGTTGGGAAGAGCTTATGTTATGTGGTATTTGATGTATTTACTTTGAAAAGTTTCCTTTTGATGAATAATAAAAACAATGCCATAACAGTCACCCCCATGCCAAAACATAAGATTGGCTAGGGATTTTACAGCTAGTGTGGCTCTGCTCACCCTGATTCTCCATGTCAGAAGGCCACATTTAAGTTCAGATGGTGAAACTGGAACAAAAGAGGTTCAATAACGAATGACTCTGAAGGCGAAGGGAGGGAAAAGCATGCAGCCCAGCTCCTTGAGAGGCTGCTTACCAGCTCTCCTGCCTGCAAATTGTTTCCATGCTGGTGTGCAGAGCAACACACTAGTGTGCCTTGGAAGAGACCCAACACACCAGCTAGTGCATTTTTTCTTTTAATATCGAAGGTGAGCTCAGTCTTCGTAAAAGTACAAGATTGCCAGGCTTGTTGGCTGAAGCAACCCACCACCACGGGTGAGATATTTCCTCCCCGGGCTCTAGGTCCTCCACGGTTAAGGCAGAGCTTTCAGGTATGTAGCAGGGGGAAATGGGTAACAACACAACCCCACAGCAGGTTATTGCTGGGAAAACTTCTTCTGTACACTCGCGAAATATTTGGGAGGCAGTGTTGTGATGCAGCGCTCTGGAAAAAGACACACATGAATGCTAGAATATTTCCCCTCTAATCTACCCAAGTGGGTTATGCCCAAACTACCCCTACCCTCCTCAAGCCCTCCAGCCCTCATCCTTCAGTGACATCAGCACTAAGGATGTCCCTGTGACTCCCTGGAATCTCATCTTTCTGTTGATGCTGCATGTAATGGTGTTTTCTGGAACAGCACCAGTATAAAGCAAGAAAAAGACAGAGAATCAACTAATTTTACACCAATTTCAAACGTCTATACTATTAAAAAAACTTTAGTGGGTTTATTTTAACCTGTGATTTCACTCCTTTGAAATAAACACCACACTCATCCTTGTCCCTCTTCTTTCCCATATGTGTGATGGACCTTTTCCTTTTGCTGGTTCTCTCCGCTTGGGGATCTTTGCCCATCTCTCTCTTTCCTTCTGAACCATTTCCTTATTTTTAAATATCACCCTAACAGTCTTTCTAATCTCTGCAGAACACAGTATCCAGATCAACTACAATGCATTTCTGCCTAGCACAAAACTGAGGGGCTTCCTTGAAAAATACCCTGAACAATTGCTTTTATAGTGATAAGCGAGCAAAGTTCAGGCCTTGTCCCAATTTCCAGCTAATCTGAGCGTACATGAAAGCTCCCCATGATACACAAAGAAATATTTACTATATGAATTTAAGCAACGTTTCCTGCTTTGCAAAAACAAAGTTAGTGTTTGAGTTAGGTTTTCTGTCCAGTGGGTTTCTGATATACAGTGCTTGTTATGGCATCCTGACAGGTTTCTTCTTCACTTTCTCAGCTGGACCTGTTCACAGGAAATAGGAGGAACAAGATTTATGAACTTAAAGCAGCATTTTGTTGCTTTACATGACTAATTCAACAAAGGTCAAGCAGTGAGAAGCCAAGAATGGAGGAGCAAGTACAGAGGCAACACAGAAACGTGAACCCGATTGATTTTTCCCTTGGAAATACTAGAGAGAGGATTGCTTTCCTTGGAGAACATGAGTTTGTAACAGAGATGTTGCCAACACTACTGGGATGACTAAAATGTGGAGTGCAACTACTTCATGTTTTACACAGCTCTGCCACCACAGAGGGTAAAGCCTTTAGAAAGAAATAAGCCAGCAGAATGTCAGAGTTATTAATCTGGCGTATTTTATCTATCTTCTCTGGATACATCTATTAGCTGTGCATGTAGCCCTTTAAACAAAACCCTTTCCTATGTTCTCTTCTTACATATCCCTCCTTTGTTCTTTTATTGGTTTAAACTGTAACTTACTGGGTCAAGGAAATAATTCCTATTTTTATTACAAGTCTCTATAAATAATAAGTCATACATATGTTAGGAGTAAGAACGAGAAGTAATTATTTGCCAAGGTCTGTCTTTCCTAGCAAAAAAAAAAAAGCAGCCATCATTTGTCTAGGTTGTTCTAATAAAGCAGGCATTGTCATGTGCACTGAGCAGAGAAAGGCCTCATCAGAAAGAAAACAAATGGGAAGGAAGCTGTTGGCACCTTGGCTTCAGTGAAGCCATACTTCAGAGTGCTGCTCACCAGTCATTACTGGGGTGGGGGAGAGGGGCTTCAAGTCAGATTCATTCTCAAATCACTGATGATCCTCTATCATGTGCCTTCACATGAGGTTTTTTTATTCTGTTTTATAGGAGGATATGGGATTTATTTATAATGCGTTCCAGAAGTCTACCTGCACTTCCCTTGTAAGGGGGTAGTCGAAGAGAATAATACCTCTTCACTCAGCTACACCAAAACCGCTGTACCTGCAGCCCTAAAAGAGCAATCCAAGATTAAAACCTGGATTTTCTTTCCTCGTCCCCGCATACACCAGTACCTCTCACGGGAAAGATCTGAATACCAACAAACATTCAGATGATAGAATCATAGAATAGTTTGGGTTGGAAGGGACCTTCAAAAGTCATCCAGTCCAACCCCCCTGCAATGAGCAGGGACATCTCCAACTAGATCAGGTTGCTCAGAGCCCCGTCCAGCCTGGCCTGGAATGTCTCCAGGGATGGGGCATCTACCACCTCTCTGGGCAACCTGGGCCAGTGTTTCACCACCCTCATTGTAAAACATTTCTTCCTCACATCTAGCCTGAATCTCCCCTCCTTTAGTTTACAGACATCACCCCTTGTCCTGACTGCCCCCAGGGCAAGCTTGATTTGGTCAGCTGAGGCTCTTCCCAGCGAAGCCCGCTCTCTTCACTGGTATCCCCTTCACTTTTTTCTCAACAACTCCGAAAAGGAACCTCCCAGTTTCATGCAGTCTGCAGGGTCTCAACCAGCACTCTGCCTTTCCTGAGTCAACACCTCTTTAAACCAAATGCTTTAAGGGGATTTGTCATTTAGGCTGTGAGCCTTTCTCTTCGTTCTGCCCACCAGCCAGCTCGGGAGGATGAGGACCAATGGTAACTGCAGAGTTAAGTCAAAGTAGATCCTTGTCTTTCTGAGAGTAGGTTTTTTTTGCTCTCTGATTCACTGATATGAATCACATTTCCTACACTTCCAAGGACTGCACAGGTTAAGTGAGTTTCCATACAGAAACACCCAGCATGTTGCTTCAGCATTGCCCATTGCCTTTTTAGTTTTGATTTTTTGTTAAATACACCATTTTACAACATGTACATTGTTGCTGCATTGTGACAAGCTTTTAACTAATAAGGAAGAAGCTCTTACAATTGCATTTCTGAAAATTCTCCCATTTATTTCTCATAAAGATCCTTGGGATAAAAAGCAGATTAACGTTCAGAAGTAAGTTAAATGAAAAATTGAGGCTGCTCAGAGGGAGATGTTAAAGGCTGACTAGCACAAAAGGGTACTTTCTGGCAAACTTCTCGAAGCACTAAAAGAAAAGGGTCAAAAGTCATCTGCTTAAGTAATGATCTCCAAGGCAAAAATATTGGCTGGCCAATCCCAAAACTACAATGGACTATTATATGTATGTTCTATAGACTGAATGCATCAATTATACTCATCATGTGGCTCCCTGAACATGCTTAACTTGCTATTTCCTTTTATTCAATGTGATAGCACATAAATTAATGTAAAGGCATACATGAGAGTATTTTATACCTTCTCTCCTCTGTTTTACATTTCGAGGATCAGTGGTTTCACCATGAATAATTTAGAGAGAAAAACTTTCAGAACTGAGGGGGGTGGTAGGGTATATCTGTGTCTGCAAGAGAAGTTCTGTCCACTAACCACACTTATAAAGGATGGGAAACAGCTTTGCCAATCAATAGAGCATCATAATTCCTCTCTTAACAGGAAATGAGGACTCAGTGCAATACTGCAGTTTTAGTTTTAATGCAATCTAAAAGAAAAAAACACCCAACATCAGATGTTCATCAGAAGACTGCTAAATGCTATTACTATATGCCATTTCCCTTAGGAACTCCCCTGGTTAAAAATCAACAATAAGAAGCAGCCTATACCCTTTTATAGTGAATCTCTTCAGCCGCAGTTCAGTTAAGAGGTCTGCCGGGTCACAAGACTCATCACAAGTTTGATCATTTCTCAACAAGCAAGCTGAATGAGGATAATTGCTATGTTTTCAAAGACCTTCTGACTGCAGAGCCCCTCATGCTCTCCCTCCTTCAGCCTGATGAAACATGGCTCAAACACAGCTTCACATTCTCGCATTCAGCAAGACCTGGACAGGCCAGGACTGGACAGAGAAGAACCTGACGAAACTCAACAAGGGCAACTGTAGGGTCCTGCACCTGGAAAGGAATAACTCTGCCCTGGTGAGGCTGCATCTGGAGCACTGTGTCCAGTCCTGGGCTCCCAATTTTAAGAAGGACAAGGAAGTACTGGAGGGAGTCCAGCGGCGGGATGAAAAGATGATTAAGGGCCTAGAGCACCTTTTTTATGATGAGAGACTGAGAGAGCTGGGTCTGTTCAGCCTGGAGAAGAGAAGGCTGAGAGGGGATCTCATCAATGTCTATAAATATCTCAAGGGTGGGTGTCAAGACGGTGGGACCAGACTCCTTTCTGTGGTGCCCAACAATAGGATGAGGGGAAATAGACACAGACTGAAGCATAGGAGGTTCCATCTAAATATGAAGAAAAGCTTCTTTACTTTGAAGGTGCCAGAGCACTGGAACAGGCTGCCCAGAGAGGTTGTGGAGTCTCCTTCTCTGGAGACATTTAAGGCCTGCCTGGACACTGGACATGTTCCTGTGCAACCTGCTCTGGGTGAACCTGCTTTAGCAGGTGGGTTGGACTACATGATCTCCAGAGGTCCCTTCCAACCCCAACCACTCTGTGATTCACATCTTCTCCATTTTTCCACTATCCTCTCCTAGAAACACATACTGTTTCATTTCTCATGAAGGACTGAGCCCTGGCCCCTTCACATGCATGTGGTTTCCTGCAGGAAAGCAACAGCACACAGAAGCTGGTAGGTGGACACACCTCCAAGAAGGGCTCCTGCACCAGCAGATCTGCTTTATTGCCACCACCCTCCTCCTCCTCCGTTTGACCAGAGCAGGAGGAGTTCTCCCTTCCAGCACACACCATTTGGCTCTCCTAACATGGAGTCAGTGCTGGAAAACTGGTTGTGGCAGCGCTCCAAGATTTGATACAGCTATATCCTCCTAGAGCTTTATGCACTGGTAGTTTGATACCTTTCTGGGAGAAGGAACCAAGAAGATCATTCAGGCTGCAAAGCTGCTGCAAACTGAAATCAAGGGAAAACTCGTTGCTGGTTTCTTGGAGGGTTAAGTCAAAGGTTTACCAAAAGTGAGGAACTCCAGAAATGAGCAAGGGTGGTCAGGACACACAGCAGTCTGAGCCTTTAAAGGCTCAGGTGATTTTTCCAGCTCTGCTGCAGCCTCTTGAGACCCATCACTCAACAGCAGCAACCTGAGGGACTAACAATGTTATGTGAAATAGGGACATTAGTGCCTCTCCATGTCATAGGGATATGATGATGGATACACTAAATATAGTGTGGCATTCAAACCATCAATCCCAGGAAAGCCCTATATTGACATTAAAATTATTAGGGGTATTTTTAGCTCCACATACTCCAAAAAGTGCAATATGGAATACCAACACCTCAACTCTGAATTTGAAGAGACCCTTAATTCACAAATACAGATCTTCTCAGGCTTCTGTAAGATTTGGGGGACTTAAGCAGCAATCAGGCTTTACTTGTTCACATTTCTTCAGCCTTCAAATAAACATGAAACCTACTGACTCAAGAGTCAACAGTAACTTTCCTCCCATAATCCCTAGAAAATGGAAGGATAGTGTACTGCAGGAAAAAGGAATTCTGAAACCCCTCCAGACTCAACAAAGAAGTCAGGAGTCTTAGCAACCCTCCTAAGCATAAAAGCACAGGCAGACAGACAAAGACTCCATTCTTAGGAAATGGCAACAACACAGTATATCTAGCTCACAAATTAGATAGAAAGAAATGGTTTGCAGCGTCAAAGAAGCAACTGACACCACTTTCTGTGAGGAGGCTGGTGTTCAAATAGTACCAGCTTCATTTTCACAGCAGACACCTTTAAGCAGTCAGCTGAGTAACCCCAGTGCTGCAGTGAGAGCACTGAGAATCTTCTGAGAAATTAAGCCAAACACCTCATCACCAAGGAGTAATTGAACACTTTGATATGATAATTGATTACTGTGCATTGAATAAAGCTGGCAAGAGAGCATACACTCGGCCAGATGACTTTCAAATTACAAAGCCACAAACTTCAAAGCTTATTTGGATTCACACAACAAAATACATTTTGTTGTTTACAGTGTAAAAAAACCATATCCTCGTAAATGAGGCAAGAATTTTAAAACACTGAATGGTTGAAATGGCACAACTTGAAATAAGGAACTAATCAATGTTATCAAAATGGCTTCAATCTGTCCTGAGGACTCTAATCATTTCCAGATAACACGGGACTGATTGGATGTCTCTGGCAGCAATTCTTATCAAGGCCTGATTTTAACAACTACAATAGGAAGAATAAAAATTGGTTGGTAGAGGGTAGTTAAGAAGGCCTGAAGAAATGGGCAAACAGTTACTCAGTTTGGTGTAAATCTACCCGATCTGCTGGTTGCAAGTAAAGGCAGCAACTGCTGCTGGTCATTCCCAGCCATGCTGAGATGCTTTTCATAAATTTAGCCAAACACATGCTGGAGAACAGTTTTGCTTCATGGTAAAAGCAAACCAATTTGCAACCACCTGCAATTTCTACAAACTAGCAAATCATCAGCAAAGCATCTTGACTTGCTTCCTGGTTTTAAAAGCCTTTTCAAGCTCTCCTTAATTGCATATTATTTTAATGGCCATGATTCTACTTCTAGAACTGTAAGGGAACACTGCAGTTGCTACTATTTATTTGTATTATTACTCCAGATGGGAATCACGACCATGTTTTTCTTGCCATCATGAAAAACTTCACAAAGATATGGCCCTGCTCAAAGAGCTTTATCCAAATCTGCATGACCAGAGGCAATATAGGTGGGCTACAAGAGAACAAAGCACTAAAAATTTACAGAGCTTAAAGGAAATCTGGGTCTCTGTACAAAGTTAGGACTACAGTCTTATCACTGCTGCAGCACTACATTTCTGGGCTGAAATCAGATACCAGAGCATGCAGCTCACGTCATTCAAAATTTGAAGATTACTCAGTTTTACTGAAGTTTCTTTAAGGTTAAACAAATTTCCTTAGGCACGCCCTGCATTGCCCAGTTGTCTCATGTTGTGTCAGCAGAAGCATTCCCTGCAATATGGCTTTGATGCCTCTAGAGCAAGCCTGGGATTCATCTATATCGGAAAACCAAAACAAAGCTCAAGATATACAAAGTCATTCAAAGTAGGTACAACTGAGAACTTGGAGTTACACCAGTGCCAAAATTGCACTTTTGATTTTTAACTAAAAGAATGAGCACAGACGAGACCAGTCAGAAACCACGTAACACCTGCTGCTTAGCAAAAGTGCAAAATAACCATGTAAGAAGTGCTGCAGCCATGAGCAATTGGCTCTGACTCACCAAGCTGTCCTACGGGAATGCAAGCACTGCTCTTTCCTTTAGGGAGAAAGTACGGATATTTTGCAATATGTTTACGCCAACTGCATGAGCTTCAATTTCTCCACCACGCAGTATGCTCCTTTGAAGCTAGAGGATAGGTTAAAAGTTTGTTTTGGGACAAGAGGTGAGACAAGAAGAGGAAAAAAGTATTTTAGAAAGGGAAGGAACACCCTACTCATCCCACTGATAACAAACATTATCTTGTGTAGTAGGAGCTTACTACTGCTGGTCCATTGTGTCCCTAGCTGGTTACATCTTTGTTTCAGAGGTTTGGTCCATGGGGTGCCACTGCTCAGACAAGGACACGATGACCATCACCATGTTGCATGAGCCACAGGAGTTTGGCTGTGAAAGAAAGCTTATTCTAGATTAAAGAGAAGGCTGAAGCTCCTAAACAGAGAAGACAATAAAAATTTTAAATACTTCCTACCTTTGCAATCTGAAGTTCAACTCACACATGCACAAAAAATACCAGAACTTTATTTAAATTCTTATTTCTGGCTTGATGGCTACATTCGCTGGAACTTTTATAAAATTACCTTGTGCAGATGTAATTGCGGATAAAGACACGGAGTCAGTGTCACCACTGTATGTGTATGGGACAGTCCTGTAGCTGAAACAGCATGACATGAAACAGCCAGGGGATAACAGAAGCTAATCACACCAGGTGGTATTCTCCATCAGGATCCAGTTAACCATTGGTGTGCAGTAATATGAGGGTGAACTTGTGCTGCAACAACTCGCCCTTTTCAACCAGAGAAAGAGCATCGCTTTGGATGAGAACCTACTTTTAATTAATCCTTCCTCCCTCCATTCTTGTTTCGGTCACACCTTGTGCAATACAGACTTAAATATTAGGTCAGCAAAGATTAGCACATCAACAAAATACCTGTGAGGCAGTCAGTCCGTTCATCAGTCACCACCGCTCCCCAGTCTCAGGGGAAACATTGGTCCCTTCTCTGATATAAGCACTAGGATTTACTTTTCATGATTATTGGCAGATTTTAAATAAAAAGCTTCAGGCTTATTGCAACAATTAAATGCATGAGTCATGTATTCACTCATTTGGAAAGGTTCCTACTTTGTCTTATTGCTCACCAAGACCATAAAAGGCACATTGCAAGGAGAAAATCTGTCCCAGGCCTCATGGGACACAGTTGTAACCCAGGCTGGTTACAAATACACCTGAGTTCCTCCTTTGGCATCACCCAGGCTCATAGCCCTCTCCTCCTGTCTAAAGCAACTGCCAGATTCCCAGTGGAGATGATTAGCCTGGAGAAGAGAAGACTCCAGGGAGACCTTATTGTGGCCTTTCAGTACTTTAAAAGGGCCTATAAGAAAGATGGAGACAGACTTCTTAGCAGGCCCTGTTACGATAGGACAAGGGGTAGCGGTTTTAAACTAAAGGAGGGGAGATTCAGGCTAGACATGAGGAAGAAATGTTTTACAATGAGGGTGGTAAAACACCGGCCCAGGTTGCCCAGAGACGTGGTAGATGCCCCATACCTGGAGACATTCCAGGCCAGGCCGGACAGGACTCTGAGCAACCTGATCTAGTTGGAGATGTCCCTGCTCATTGCAGGGGGTTGGACTAGATGACCTTTGAAGGTCCCTTCCAACCCAAACTATTCTATCATTCTATGATCCTGCTGCTGTGCATCCTCCTCCCTGGGAGTCCTAGCAGGACTGCGAAGGAGGCTGCTTGCCTCTCCCACCCTTGCTTCTACAACCCCATCCTGCTGTGGGAGGACCTATGGACCAATAAATGCACAGCCTAATCACCTCCCAGGGCCTGGAGAGCTGGTTGTGTTGTTGAGAGGCAGAACTGCCTCTCTCAGGTCCTGTGCCTCCCTGTGCTGAAAACCCATTATGCCTATGAGGTTGTGTCTACTGCTATACAGGCTGAAGAAGAATTAATGTGGCTGGATGTGGAAGGACAAAGAAAATTGGTGTTCTACTATGATCAATGCTCATTGATCTGACACTAATTAGTAAAAAAAAAATCTTTTAAAATACTAGGATTATATATAATTGTTTGATTACTCATTCTAGCTTGGTACTGGTTCCTTGATGCATTTGACTCTAACTTCTAGCAAATATTTCTTATTAAACAATACTAAGTATATCTATAAAACAATGAAAGGTAAGCAACTGAACAAAATTGCCACCTCCTCCCCCTGTCTTTGTCCATCTTAGCACTGCACTTTGCATGAGAAGCTTTGCGTATGCTTTGGGATTTGGATCCCTAATGTCATTTCATCTAATGTAAACATCTAAAAACCTCTAATCTTTTCTTTATAAAGCTTCTTACAGTCCTCTCAGAACTGATTGTGTCTTGTGAAAGTGAATCAGCTTCCTGTGTGAAACAAAATCTTCTTTAACAGATCACAGTGCCCTGTTTTCTATCCTCTCGAAGTTTCTGATGTTGGTTTCCACATAAATGAGTCTTTAGAATGCCCTGTTAACTTGGCCTGTGGTGTCCTTTCATAAGGCTCTATTGCCTGTCTCTTACCCATTTCCTTTGTAAGCAGCCCCAACCTTTACAATTCTTCATTGAAGTGGACAGTGTGTGGAAATGATACAGCTCAGGGCAGTGTGCACAGGGGTATTCATGGCCTTTTCAGGAGGCCAATGATTATAGCTGCTTGTAGTGGTTGTCTCGACAAATATCTGGACGTGAAAGATCATGGTGTTCCTGTCATCATAAAAACATTTTTCTTCCTCATTTATCTTAGCCATCCTCCCCTCGAAACCTCAGAACTTCAAAATGCAAGAACAGGATAGAAAAAAGATTGAAACCAGCAACAAGGAGGCCTAAGAACTGGACCTGCCCCCATTTTCCACATACCGTCTGGCTAAAAGAGGCTCTGCAACCTCTGCACTGTGGGTGTCCTGTAGCCAACAAGTGCCTGTGGAAGGTGTTGGGTCCCTGCAGAAGAGAAGCCCTGTCCTGGTTTTGTTAAAAACAAGAGCAGTTCTCTTTTAGTGATTTTTTCCTTTCAGCTAAGTTCTTCTAAGTACCTTCTAAGCAACTGCACCTTTCTGATTTTAGCTACATGTTTTTCGGACACTGCACTCCAAAACTGATAAAAGAATGCAGAAGAAGCTCGTGTTTAGATTTATTGCTATAAAAACTAAGAACTGATAAAATTCTGTCAGCTCCACCAGGAGAGGGGCGTATTTGCAAGGAAGGGCAGACAGAACAGGTGACTAAAACTGACCAACTGAGTATTCCATCCCATCCATGTCATACACCCTATAGAAGTCGGAGATCATGAGGGTCTCGCTCTCTTCGACCATGGCCAGCATCTAGAGAGGACCCTGCCACCCGTGCCTGTGATCCAAGGCCTGAGACCCTGCATCCCTGAATCCAGTTTCAGTTTGCTGTGAAGTCCCACCTGGGACTTCCAGGTGCCTGCCCTGCAGCTCCTGGAGCCATGCCAACTCCATATTGGGGAACGCTGCTACCCGGGATACTCAAGATTGGTTTTGTACGTTTTGTATATTTTCTCTATTTATTAGTAGCATTAGTAAAGCTTTTAAAAATTTTTTTCCAACTTGCAAAGTCTCCCTTGCTCCTTACCATCTTTCCTATGGGTGGAGGTAAGGGGGTAATAGAGAGCATCTGCCACCGTCTGTTATCGCCTTGCAATTAAACCTTGACAAGCCCATACAATGGGCATCAACTGGTTAGGTACAGAGGTGGCAATGCTCAAAGCACCAGAGCCATAAGAATCAGCTGAAGCAGGCAAAGCGAGTAGTAAAAACGAAATCCTTGAAAGTGGTACGTTTTAAGTAGACTAAATTTCTCAGAGAGCCTAGAGTGGCATATGCTTGGTAAGGGCAGTTCTGCAAAGCTGTAAATTTCAGAAATAAGTGAAATACAAAAACCCAAAACCTCAAAACCTTTCCTTCGAGCCGGAATTGAACCAGCGACCTAAGGATTCCTTTGTACAGACAGCCTACAGTCCTCCGCTCTACCAGCTGAGCTATCGAAGGAAGATGAAGAATAAGTGCCAAGAATGAGTCAAGATTATATCAACAATAGCCTTAGGCTCTAATGGGTTTCCATATGTATTGCTTTTCACAACAGCAAAACAGTATCCAAAAAAAAAAAAAAGGCACAAAGCTAACTTTCCTGCAAAACTGGATTTTGGTTACAAAACTGCCAGTTTTCTGCCAAATAGTTCACAGCTCTTGTAAGACTGTTGGTGGTGGCAGCATTAAGGTTGGAGTTCCTGTGATGACCCATATGAAATCTGTCTACTGCTTGACAAAGAAATTTGACCACTCTTTGGTGACCTTGACACATTTCCATAGTTAAGCTAGGAGAAGAGGGAGAACTCCCCTCCACATAATTCCCCACAACAGTTCTCCAGCCAAATCCAACAACAAAATAGCAAACAAATCCATTAACATGCTCCCCGACAGCTTCCATAGCAAATGCAGAGGAACAGAAGAAAAGGATGGAAAGAAATAACTACTGAAGTTTTAATTCAAATCCCACTAACTCCCATGGTGCAGGTAAGGTCCCTCGTACACAGATGAGGTTGCAATGTCTGGCATTGCAACTGGTGGCCTCCCGAGCCCCTGGCCCTGGGAAGTTGAGCCCTTTGTGAATCATCTGTTTGAATGCTGCAGCTCATAGCTGTGGCAATCGACAGCAAACTACACTCTTTTTGAATTACAGTGATTCATGAGCGTATCAGCTGTCTGAGCAGCAGGGTGGAGTGGAAAGGTGAGAGCAGACACCCTGTTTGCCGAAACCATACCATCCTACTTGTGATGGGAGTGTGGGTAGCAGTGTTACCTCAGTGCCCTACAGCATATCCATCCTTAACCCATGCTTACCTCCCACCTCCTCGTGACTCAACACTAAACGCTGGGCTGTTTCAGCAAGTGTGTAGCCAGCACGTTGAGGTAAGTGACTATTCCTCCACACGCAGCACTTAAGAGCTTGCATTGGGAATGCTTTCTCCTGCCTTGGCTCCCTGGTGCCAAACAGGCATACGCATAGCAGACTGAGTCCACTGCAGGGCCACCAAGATGGCCAGGGGGCTGGAGCACAGGGTGTAGGAGAGGAGGCAGAGGGAACCAGGCTTGTTCAGCTTTAATGGATAAGGGGATGGTACTGCAGTCTGCGACTACCACATGGGAGAGCACAGGGAAGGCAGAGCCAGGCTCTGCTTGGAGGTACACAGTGAGAGGATGGGAGACAACAGGCACAAGGTGCCACCAGGGAAATTTTTATTAATGTAAAGGGAGAAAAATACCATGAGAGTAAAAATTTTCACCACTGTAAAGGCTGACCAGACAGGGAAATGTCCACCTATGGAGATACTCAAAGCTTGACTGGACAAAGCCCTGAGAACCTGACCTAACTTTAAAGTCTGGCCTCTCTGGAGCAAGAGGTAGGACGAGAGGACCTCCAAAAGTCTTTACCAAACATACACAAAAGTGACCCCCATGTCAGGAAGGCAGCTTAGCAGAGCAGATGAACTCACAGCAAAACTATCAAAAAGTATTTATCTGGAAAATACAGCTTTTCGTCTCACAGATGAACTCACACGTGCAGTTTTTATTTCTTTTCATACTAACAGATATCTTAAGCCTTCTCCGCTGCTAAAAGCAACACAGATCTTGATAGAAACTTAATAAGATGTCTGTTTATGTTCATGGGAACATAGGAAGGTCAGGCAAAATCTGACCTACCTACAAGGTACTGTTGCAGCTTCTCTGAGGCCTAGTCCTGGAGCGTGTGATGTGCCATGACATTCAGGTACACACTGACGACTATCAAGTCAGCTGATGCTGTGAAGAAAAACATACAATGGAGATAAACAGAACTGCTGCATGCTGTCAGGGCAATATCTGCATTCTCCGGGGTCAAATGGTCTTGGTGGGAGGAGGTCCTTGAGATACCCATATGGGAGAATGTGTGGTTAATCTTGTGCTGGAGAAAGAATGGCACAACAGATAACATGGACCCAAGCTCCTAAATCAGAGCAGATAGCGTAGCCTCAGGGCTCTAATCTTTTCCAGTCCATGGACCTCACAGCATTTTCTAGGGGCACTTCAGGCTCCTTTCAAGCAAATTTAAGCCTGTTGTCATGAGTCTGCCTTATCTGAGTTACCTTTCAGAGACCCCTTAAAAATAATTCACTAGTCCTACCCATGGATTCAAAGATGGCAAAACTGAAAATGACTGCTCTGTCCAGTTTCACTTATTGCCACTGTCATCTAATCCAGTGGTGAGGTACCAAATGCCGACTTTAGGGGAAGTTATCACCATCTCTGTGCTGTCAAAAGTTGTTACTGGTGAAGATAACCCTAAACAAGTTGTATTTTCCTGTAAGAAATCACTGGCAGTTAAGTCAAGATAAAAATTCAAATGGAATCAGATAATAAGTGGATGCTGTTACTATCTATTCATGAATAAATGGGATGCAGAAACCACAGTGTTGCCTTGACAATAAAAAGCATTGGAGTTCTCTTTTTGTGGAACTTGCTAGCAGTCATGTGTGGCTGATTTGAGAGATATTCTCCTAAACTACAAATGTACCCCCCAGGGCAGCTTTTCAAAGTAGATATTCCGAGGAAAAAATAATTAATTTTTTTCTTGATTTTTTTTTGAACTTGGTAAGCTTTGAATGCTTAACAGAATTAAATTTTGGCATGGAGTTCATGAAAGATCTCTGATTATTTCGATTCTTTTATCTGATTAAATGAAGATACCAAGCTTTGAGAGCCATGTGACTGGAGCCCTGAGCTATATAAAGGGTACAGCTCACCTGTTTCATGTGGTGTAGAATAAGATGAAAGGAAAGGATGTAACTTGAAAGCAGGATGGAGAACAGCCAGAGGTAAAGCAACTAATAGCTGGACTGTATAATTATACTTGGTAATGCTATGTGTTTTGTTAAGCTCAGATTAACATACGATGGTCTCCAGTGTTTTGTATACTTACAGGCTGACTTTCTAACATGGCTTTAAATGGTTTAAAGGGTTTTTTTCCAGTAAAAAGCTTTAAAAAATCTGGTTGATTCTGACAGACTTGGGGGGATTGTTTTCTTTTGAGGTGGAAATATGCACATGCCCTGAATACGAACATCAGATTGGCCTCACAATGAATTTGTGAAATCTTAGTGTTCACTTTAGTTCTACATGGTCTGTGTTACCTGCCACTGGTTGACTACTGTGGGTTCTGCACCACCAGCAGATGAACTTTGGATATCTCCATTTGGCAGTCTTGTTGCTAGATACCTCTGCAACAGAGAAGGAGGTTTTCCTTAAGACTGTTACTCACAGCAACTTGAATGGGGAGTCTGAAGCATCGGCAAAACAATCACCTCCCTCTATCTACCTGTGAAAATTCGAGATAGAAATTCAAGACAGAAACCTCTTTGGGACTGACTATCTTTGTACTTAAAGGCTGAATAGCAGCTGGCACAACAGACCCCCAGCCCTGTCTGGTGTCCCCAGGCTCTGTTGTGATGTAAATAATATGTATGACTCCTTGGGCCACCTTCAGAGACAACTTCAATAACATGTCAGCACGAATGAGTGCCAAGGGGCAGGAAGGTGGGGAATGCAGAAGGAAAAGAATTGCGAGAGTACATGAAGGTTTCATACAAAGGAAGTTTGATTGCATTTCCACAGTGTGGACTGCATTTAAGGAAATGCAGAGTTTATAGGCCATTACTTACAGCTATCAGTTCTTGTCATGCTCAGAGAACCCATTTAATACTTCTGATGCTGCACTGTTATCAGTAACAGACATCCAGAGGAAAGTATTCTTTGGGTATTCAAAAAGTGAGCTGTATATACTTATACACAGATATACCTAGCTTAATTTTGCTACACAACAGCCTTATAGGTCTGGGGTGGCTGTTAATACAAAAATATTTTCTTTACAGCTAAATTATTTCAATTCTGTTCTCTTCCTATGTATGGCAAGTTCCATAAGCAACTAACACAGAAAAACTGAAGACCCATAGTAGTGCCCAGACATCAGATTCAGATTGCACAACCCTCTTCAAGCAAACAGTGCAGCACCAGCAGCCAGTAGCAATTATACAAGTGCCTGAGAGCTCACTCTATCCACAGACATGGAAATAAATAGCCTCTGCTTAATTGTCAAACTATTCTCTAATGCGTTAAATGTTCAGCAAGTGTTAAGTCAAGCTACGAAACGCAGCGAGTAGCATTCCTGTCTTCTCTCCCAGACAGGGCTCCACATCTTCCCCCTCTCCTGGTGAGAGGCAAGACTTGTAATGTGTGGGCTCTTCCGAGATGATGATCAGCCCAGAAAGTTTTGATAATTGGGTGGCAGTTAAGCACAGTTGGGACATGACATTATTCAGATACAATGGACTAGCTCCTAGCTGCTGTAAATCATAAGTCATTGGAGAGATTGAGCCCTATCTAGTTTAGTAGTTTCCATCCAACAAGTACCACATTGGACTTTTTTTTGTTTAAGCAAAAGCTCAGCTAGTCACCCATAGGCTTTCTATGCCCTAGCGTCATCCCAATGGCAAGGCAAAGGACGGTATTTCTCGTTGACACTTTCCAGCCCTGTTTCTTCCCCCTGTGTGTGCTTATTGCTTTGCAATAGCAGCTATAAAGGCTCTGGTCTCACTGGAGGCTTCGGTGTCAGCAGATCCCTGCATCATCTGAGGCAGGACAGCAGTGCAGAGGACAAAAGTGGGACTATTTGGGACACAGGAGAGCCCACTGCCTCCTGTGGCCACTTCCCTTCGGGGGACAGGCCTTCCACCCAGCCACTTCCCTTTCCCTTGCTCATCAGGTCTCTCAAGCTATAAAAGCCCTAATGAAAATGAAACATGCATGTCATATACAATGAGAAGAGGCCCAACTGCTGGGGAAAAAAAAAAAAAAAAAAAGTGTGAAAAAACAGTATCAGTGTGAGAGGGAGAGATATGAGCCCTCATTCCCCAGGAGAGAATTTGAAAGTACATGATTTTTTCCATTTGCAAGCGGCATTTAACAGGCAGCTTTTGGAGGCTGAGAGGAACCACCAGAAGGAAAACAGCACTTACAAGCAGAGCAAATATTTCTTCCCTAAATATTTGGGACCCTTTTTTGATAAAACTGCTTGGTTTGGTGTGGGGAGATGTGCATGCACAGCCCTGATGAACAGTTGTTTGTGGTTCCTTAAGTGCTCTGCCTACAGATAATACTTTATCTGAAAAAAAAACCAAAACACTACACCATTTTGGCTGGCTTTCCTCTTCAAAGAACATTTTAGCAGTCCTGGGTAAGGAGGAGACTTGCCTGTGTTGGGTCTGGCTGTGGTAGGGTCTACTAGTCTCTTGCACTCATGAGAATCTAATTTATTTTTAAAGAGTGCTTTAATATAGCATAACAATATTACCACACATCTTGCTCAAGCAAAGAATTTTTCCAATCTATATTCGGTGCCAGATAGAGTGACTATAAAATGAGTTACTGTACCTTAAATTTCTGCCTTGGCTATAGTGACAGGAAGCTAATTAGGCAAACTCTGACCGTGTCTTCTGGACCAAAACCACATTACTTGGACGCATAAGAATTACCAGCTGCATGAGAGCTCATGCTTCTGGAGGGAGTTGGACTTAAAGGATGAAATAACAGGTAAAGGAGCAGAGAACAGTGGCCACTGCGGGGCCCAAACCAGTAAAGCAGTAGTGTTTAAGCTCTTTTCCAGCTAAACTTTAACACCTCACAATGTGGACAAAATATGTCAGAAACCTATCCGTGGCACGAATGCTGGGCTCAGACCACATGTAAAACTAAGCTCTAAACGCAGTTTGACTTTTCCAGGTTATTCTTAAATTCCAAAGACCAGCATATTGGAGCAAACTGCACATGCTAATCCTGATGGAGCAGATCGTACGTTTCTTAGCCCATTAAGCTACTGACCTTCCTGACTCTGGCAAGCTTTGCTGGGCAGTGACAGACCAGGACCTACCGGGGCTCAGCAGATCAGGGAACAACAATTTCAAACCTGGGCTTCACTTCTGCCATCAGAAGCAAAGACCTTTGGTCAGGCACAAGTGTTTTCTGATGCCTTTTTTGCAAGCATCTGTGCTTCTGGGAAATGACTCTTCAGAACTTCTGTCTTCTTAAAAAAAAAAAAAAAAAAAAATCTGTCCTCTTCCCACTTCCTTATCAGATGTTGGGCTGCAAACTATGACCAGATATTATTTGGTCCTCTTTTCTGGTATTCCTACCTCTACATAATCAGATCCAAACATTCCAGGTATTGCTAAGTATCAAACAGGAAGACAGGGCTAATATCGAATTTAGTCACACCTTAAAACATCCTTTCTGAAAGGGTACTTCACCTTTGTTCTTACCTTTTAAAAGGTAAGAACAAACACCCAAAATAATGGCTGCACAGTCCTTCCTTTTTTTTAGATTAGGCTCAGCCAAAAAAAAAAAAAAGCAGGGCACAGCATTCAGAAAAGAGCTGGGTGAAGGGATCTTATTGCTACTATTTCATGTGTATTATTTGTATTGCTACAGTGCTCAGGGACTTCAAATGGGGATTAGTGTCCCACTGAAATAAGCACTGCAAAAAGGAACACCACAAAGACAGTTCTCTGTCCCTGAGGTCTAATCTTTGGCCATTTCTCCGCAGCATCCTGCTAGAGCAGGGCATAAGTAAGTGTATTAGGGTGTACTGCACAGACTGCTTGTAATCTTACTTCTATAATGACCCTTGTTCTTCCCTAACCTACTGCCCCACCTCTGGTTGTTAACCTAACTCATCACCTCAGTCTAAATTTAGTTTGTGACCTTCTTGGACAAAAGTCTTTGTGCCTTTTCATTTGCTCTGTTTTCTTCATTTTGCATGGGTTTGAGCCACAAAAAGTAATATACACCATTGAAAACATGAAACAAAATAACTTCCTTCCCTCTCTATGAAAAAGTGTATATGATATATTTAAATGTGCATCTTGAAATGTTATGATTTTGATTATGTATTTCCATAGCACCTAATGTAATCCTATGGGTCAATGAGCAATACAACTGGTATCACAATATAAAAGAAGTCTGGTCAACTTTGGTATATATGCACCAATTGTTTCTCCAGATGATAGACAGACAAAGGAGATATGTCTGCAAAATAATTCCTACTGGTTAAATATGAAAACAGCTGCTGGTATACTGCACTGTGATTGATAAATTGGCTTTGCAGGTCCCCATAAAGACAAAGGAATGTGACAAAGTCAGGACAACACAGTTGCAGCATCTCCAGAACCTGGACCAAAACACAGGCATTCTCCCACCTCTGAAGTTCTGTTTTCCAGGCCAGCCTCATGCCTGCGGCATTGAGTTCCCCAGCCTGCAGCCACAGGAGCTTCAGTTCCATCAAGAGACCGTTTCTTGGCAAAGGAAGGTGTTGGAGCATTGGCAGTTTCTAACCTTTCCCAGGGAAAAAGGGACTACCTGGACAGAAGAGTCTGTAGAGCCAATGGTTAGAGTAGTGCAGTAGTGTCCAACAGCTCTGCCACCATTCAGCCACCTTATGTCACCCATTCGTGCTCCAGAAGAAGAAGAAAAAAAAAAAAAAAAAAGAGGCGTTTGTTTAACAGACTGTACTGAAGAACTATAAACAACACGAAATGTTAGTTTACACAGACAGAGCAGCAAGGGTACAGACAGCATAATGGTGCGGTTCACTTCTGTCTCCCTCCAAACCCTGCGGATCCGCCTAACTGTCAGCTTTATACACAGCGACTCTTTCTGCACGCCTGCAAAGCTCAAACTCACTCTGCCCAAGACACCAGGGTACGTGATAAAGAGAGTCTCCAAATAAACGAAGGACTCCCTTGAATGTCCCTCTGCTTCTTTTCACGAGCAGCAGCGAAAAGGCAGGGGCCAAAGCTTTCGAAGGCGCATTTCTGCAAGCGAGCGGAAGTGTGCAAACTCTGTGAGCGCGCCGCCTTCCGCAGCCCAGAGCACCGGGGGCTAGGGGAGGCGCGGGGCCAGGGGAGCCCCTTCACGGCTCGGCAGTCAAGGCTGAGAACTATTTGGATTAGATGAGGAATTTCGAGTGGAAACCACCTGAACGTGCGTGTGCGCCTGCGTGAAGTTGAACTGTGTTTAAAGAAAACAAATGGCTTCTTATAGTACCTCTGCAAGGTTCGGTTCCAAAGGTGGAAGAGGTAAACCTTGTTTTTCCTGCCATTGCAAAATTAAATGGGATTGCGTGGGGGTTTTTTTTTTTCCTTATTCTGAAAGCAAAGAATCAGGAAAAAAACCATGACAGCAACAGTATGAATAAATTGGCAAGATACGCTGTAAATAGCTACAATGCTAAAGAAAAATAAAACAAACCCAAAAATTACATTGCAGCCATTTTAAGACTTCGGCTTCCTTCTTCACCCCTGCCACTAAGCAGGCTTCCTCAACATGTGACAAGAAGAATTGAGAGGGAGGCTTGCCAAGTGTTTTCTGACCCAAATCCTAGAGGTATCATCCATCTGCAGCAACAGACAGCTTGCTGTGGTCTGTCATTACCTTCTGTTTGGTTTTCAACACCAGCTAGCCTAGTTAATGAAAGAAGATGCAACCACCAAATACAATGAACAGACAAACGTTAGCAGCATTTCTGGGGAGCTTCGAGGAAGACTTCTCCAATCTTCAATAGGCCAGAATACAGAACAATAATGACTGAGGCACGCATATATAAGCGTATTGCTTTAGCGAACTAGGTAAGCTCAGCTATTAGCAAAACAGGCTGTATAAAGCCTGGTGAACAGGATTTAAGGACAAGAGTTGAAAGGCAGAGCTAACCATTCAGTTTCTGTCAAAGCACCACACCTACCTACTCGGCCGTTATCAGCAGGCATTAAATTTCATAGCCTGAAAGAGCCAGGCAGTCAGAAACATTTTTCCTACAGGATCGAGACCCAGCTCCACATCCATAACGTTCTATGTAAATGTTTGCATGCGGCCCTTCACATCTAAGGTTTGTAGCAACGCATGGTATTTAGCCAAATGCCATTCCCCTAAAGGGCAGCATATTTTTGTTCTTATAATCTTGTATGGAAATTGAAACGGACATATTTTAACATGGGAAAAGTAAACAGGTTTCCCTCAGCTATGCGCTGCTGCATCACTGTGCTGATGATGACAGGGGTCTGAGATTTTTCTTTACACATTCCTGACTGAGATACAGCAACCACCAAGGGAAAAAGTTCCCCACAGAAAAGTGAACCCCTCGATCTGACCCAGGTGCTAGGCTGGGGACTGCATCTACTTAGCCAGACAATATAGGCAGCACAGGCCTCATCAGTGAAGCGCCGTCATTTTGTTCTTCATCAAGCCTTCCTCCAAACTCTTATTTACCTACCACGTAAACATGCTGTACTTAAAATGCTTGTCTTTGGTAAACCATTCTCCCCTTTGAAGATCTGTTAGGCCCGATGCAAATAGAGCCTAAAAAGCTACTCAAAGCTTTCAGAGAATTCTTTGGAGTTCCAGCTTCACATTTCAGCTACTGCAATGTTTTCATTAAGATGCTTGTCTGAGTTCTGCCCTGCAGGATTCAAAAAAGAAAAATGTTCCTTTTGTATTCAACACAACCGGTAGGTATTTAGCTATTTTTCGTGTATTATGACAGTGCCATCTGGCATTCATCTGCCAGGTACCTCAGGAGAACGTCCCCTCCCTACTTGCCTATATGATGCCGACCAAAATGACAGAGTACACCAAAGGTTAACTTCCTGTAATACGGTCTCTTGGCTTATCTTGAATAAGACAATAGTCCCTTTATATTCTCAACTTTGCATTTCACATGTTCTCCTGCTTGCCTGGAAAACAGGGTCATGAAAGATTCTCATGGGTCAGACACCTCCTAATGTGAAGCCAGGGATAATGCTAGCAAAAATAGTAATAACAATCTACAAGGCCAGTTGGCGATGCACATACAGAAGGAAATATGAAATAGAAATGGAAGTTTGCCCAGTTAGATTTGTTCTGTTCCACTGAAACCCTTTGTACAGTGGAAGAATAAACAAACCACTGCTCTTAGAAGTCATGGTTCACCTGCTGACTCAAAAACTCATGTCTGTCAACCAGCATGAGAGAGGCCAAGGGGACTATCTGTTTGGGTTTCTCTTTTGGTCTCAGCCTAATTTATCTTGTCAGTTCCAAGATCTCCACTCCTTTCTTGAAAGGACGATAAAGGGAGTTTGGCTTAGCCATGCCCTCCAATTATTTGACTATTTTCAAGCAAGAAAACAAACAAGAACTGCAGTGCTAGCTCTTAGCATGGACCAGTTCAGGTTGACTAGTTCAGCTGCCGAGTAACGTCTTAAAGCTATTTTCATCCTAGCCCCTTCCTCAATCGGCAGTTCCTTCATCTCCTTCAGGATATACACTTTAATACTCCCAACCTGCTTCTTGCACACAGCCTTTTCAAGAGAAACAAGCCAGTCTCGAGCAATTAAGATGTATAGATCTCCCTTCACGTCCTTCAAAGCCATTGTGGAGGTGCAGCTGAAACCCATTAAATTCAATTGAGCCCAAATGGCCCATAAGTCATATGGAAACTTCCTCTGGGCTTTTAACAAAGAGCCTTGCTTTAAAATCCAAATTACAAACAAATTCAGTCTGTTCAGCTTTCACATAAAACATAAAAATTAAAGAAAACACACAGAGAAAAAGTTTCATCAAATCACAGGGAGCATAAGAAGAAAGTACAATCAGTTACTCTTGTTCTGAAGTTACATTCTGCAGTTAGAAATGTTCTATTAAGTCCTGGCCATATTTTCTTCAGTCAGGACTGGAAGCACGTTTTATTCACTGTTTCATGAAGTAAAACTGATGGCATTCATCACCCCATTCTCTCCTCTGACTCCCCACAACAGCTAAAAATAATATATATTTACACATATACACGTAATATGATGGGAATATATGTATAATTATATCACATGTAGCTACCAGACTAATCTTAGGTTCCTGTTTAATAAGTAGATAATAAACACTTACGTACTATATATGCTTAACATTAACTCTTGCTTTATTGTGGGTCAAGTTTTTATCAAGTTGACATTTTTTTAAATTTGGCTTTACGTTGGAACTCTCAGTCTGTCTAAGATTAGGGATCAATATATATGCTGTAACATCATAAGTCAACTGAACACTGAAAAGATACAGGCAGATACTAAACTTGAAAATTATACAGTAAAATTGTTCCATAATACATCTTTATTCAGACTCCCCATGGGAATGGCATGCTGTAAAAGCCTTAAAAAAGCCTCTACTTGAGGGTTAATTTCACCCTAAGGGCTCTGAGAATAACTGGAGTTCCAGATCTTTATGATTTTGTGTCAATTAATGTTTTTTACATTCTTTCTAATAAGAACTTAATGAAAAATATCCTGGTCTACCTATTCTATTTGGCACCCAAGTAACAAGTCATTAGAAGTATCTGAATCATTTTTAAAAGTGCTGTGGAGTAATATTTTGCAAAGATAATGGGTCTGAGAGGCACATGAAATTGAAACAAAAATTAGCAGGTGTCCTTCATGGATAACCAGGACCACGCTGAGCACTGCTCCAAGACACAGGGGGTCAGCGGCTGATTTGTTTGCAGATCCGGTGCCTTTGCCGTGGTGGGGAAAGATCCCTGGGATGCAGAAGGAGCAGAGTACCACTATGTGCTGACAGACTCTGCAGCACCACTGTGGGTCCGTCAGGGCACTGGGACACCAGGCTATCAAACCATCCTGACCAAGGCACAGGCTTTGCCTCCTTCGCATGCCCCTGTGCTAAATGCAGCAAATCCTTTCAGTGGGTTTCATAAGAAAACAGTGGCAAGGGCGCAGTTTAGATTATTGCAATGAAACAGCCAACAGTGTGCCCCAGCAGCCAAGGGGGTCACCCGTGTCCTGGGGTGCATCCAGCACAGCATTGCCAGCCGGGCGAGGGAGGTGACTGTCCCGCTCTGCTCTGCACTGGTGCGGCCTCACCTGGAGCCCTGTGTGCAGTTCTGGGTGCCATAGGATAAAAAGGGTATAAAGCTATGGGAGAGCATCCAGAGAAGGGCCACAAAGCTGGTGAAGGGTTTGGAGGTGGAGCCGTATGCAGAGCAGCTGAAGTCACTGCGTTTNTGGAACAGGCTCCCCAGGGAGGTGTCACGGCCCCAAGCCTGACAGTGTTCAAGAAGAGACTGGACAAGGCCCTCAGACACATGGTGTGAACTGTGGGGTTGTCCTGTGCAGGGACAGCAGTTGGACTCAGTGATCCTTGTGGGTCCCTTCCAACTCAGGACGTTCTATGATTCTGTGATTCTATGAAACAAGTAACTCTCTTTCTCCCACCCCTGCTTCTACTCCTTCTCCTCTCCCTCCCCCAGCCCCTTCTCCTAACTGTGCTCTTGCTGCTCCCTCTGTACCAGCCCAGAGCTGCTTCAACTCACCGAATGGGCGAAAGAGCAATTCAGCACAAGCAAACACTTTAACAGAGCCTCATAGAACATGCAAGAAAGATGACAGTGTGAAGGACGTAGGACTGTGAAGCCAGGAGCAGGCAGAGGAAAAACAGGACTAAATTATGGCAACAGGGAACAATCTGCTTCATGGATCCGCACCCTGGAAGACTTCAAGTTTGTTAAATTAGCAAAATGAAAGGAAAGTTATAATGTGTTAGTGTGCATCTAAGAAATTTAAAAAATCAAACCAACACAAACCAAACAAACACAACAAAAAAGAAAAATAAAATTAAATTTAAAAACAAACAAACACGAGGTCAGCATAGTTTATTAACAGCTTGACTCTCACTCTTTTCCTTTCTCAACTTCTCCAGATATTCATTGGTATTTAGACCTCACTACTGGAACAGTGATAACAGAAACTACAGAATTTCTAAGATTGTGACTGAGATCTGGGAATATTAAACAGACAACTAATTTCACAACAATGAATGAAGTAACACCTATTGGGAAAGTTTTAGGAGGACAAAAATCATAATAATTAAAAATAAAAAAAAAAGGCAAAAAAAGATGCTGAAATACCTGTTCGGAAGAAGTACATTCTCTGTTTTGATTGTTCAGTTGTCCTGAATTGCATCCACCACAGGAACACCATAAATCTGAAAAAGTATGGACAGAACACATTGCATTTCGAGAAGGAGAGGGGAATTTCTCTTTCTCCTCTGATTCCCCACTGCCAGGCCACAGCAAATTGAGACTGCTTGAGAAACCAAGTACACTGAAATCACCCCTTCTGGTGGATAAAAAGTTATCTCAGGACAAATTCATTCCCATAGCTATAATATGGTTACCCTAAGCTTCACAACCCTGAAAATGGCCAGAATTAAAGTAATAATCCCCCTAAAAACACAAGCCAGTATTCTAGCCCTGTGGAAGGAAATACTCCAATATAATTTATTCAATGTCATTAAGGGGAGAGTTGAGGAATTTCAGGGTGAATCTGCAACATTCAGCACACCAATGGCACCAAATGCAGCATTGTCCATGGAGCCAGCACATCCTTGCTTCAAGCCTGGTTCTGACCCAGTGTGTTTTGGGCCAACTCAAATACAGAAAAACACTGTTACTGGTCACTGTTAGGATACTTCTGTGTACAAGCTAACTCATGAGGCTTTTTCAAAGTACAGTTTCTATTTTATTTTTTTTCCCTGAGCAAAAGCCATGACTTCTAATTTTAAAGGGGATTTAAAAGTGGCTGGGATTGATGGGGATTTATGGATGTTTGCCAGGGAGTTTCAAAAGCCTGGACTTTCTTCCCACAGCTCCCAGGAAATGCAGTTTAAAGTCTCCCACAGGTTGTTACTTGGATGTGTTCAGACCAGCGGGTGGTGCGGCACAGTCACCTGGCAGCCTCCATCCCAGAGCCTGCCAGGGGCAGGACCCCTATGGATGCTATCCAAGGCTGCTCCCGAAAACGCAGGAGTCCTGCAAAAACGCAGTGTGAAAACTATCCCCTAGAGTAGGCTCAACCAGCGCTAACTCGGACAACAGTTAACGTGTCATTTCTATTCCTATATGTTGCTAATTTATAGAGAAACGACGTAGCACTTGAGGCCAGTGGGAGAAACTGGGGGGGCGGAGGGGATACTCTTTTCAGGAAACGAACATTAGGAAATTTCTTAGGCCAAAAGGACACCATTACATTGAACCTAAGAACTATTTTACGTTGATCCCAATTTAGCCACTGAGATTTTCAGCTCCAACTGGTTACAGCAAGTAAGGCACTGGAAAGCCCTGGGTGAGCTTTTTCCCTCACCCAAGACTCACTTCCAAGAGCTCTTTAAATGTCAGGCCTTGAGCAATGGGTTTCATACAACAAGAGCAGGTTGCCTTGCCCAATGTGAAGGGAGACCTTCCATGTTTTGCTTTCCAGCTACTTCTACTCTTCTGTTCACCCTGAACGTCGCCTTCAGTGACAAAGCTAAAAGCCCCCACCCCTGCTTGTTATCCTGACAATATTTAATTCTGACAGCGCATTCAGTATGCTTCATAAAATATGCAACCCTGTGACTAATGAGGTATTTGCACGTAAGGGCCATAATACAGTAAAATGCAGGGCAATAAAAGTAAAGGAAAACCATGAACTGATCAGCCAGCTGTTAAAATGATGCAAAGTGCGTCTTATTAAATGTGTTATGTTATATCCAGATGCTGACTAGAACTCAGCCCTGGCTCCCTCAGTAAAGCTTCACTTTAAAAAAATGCTAGGTCTCTCTTCCTGTTATTACATGTTAGCTCCCTATTTTTCAAATACCGATGAAAAGTTCACTTCTCTACTGCCTCCCTGCTTTCCACTCATCATGTAAGGGGAATACTATTTTGATTTTATGTGTGTGATTGCATCCGCTCCAGTGCTAAGCATCCTATCAGCATATGACCAAACAGCAAAGCTGACATTTTTGCCATGATTATCCACGGAATGTTTCCTACCTCTGATTTACAAGAGCCCTATTCATGAGAAATGATTAATAGCTCACTAGCGCTGCCAAAAAGCACATAAATCTAGACTTCTTCTATGCTCCTGACATGCCGCTCGCCTCTCAGATATGTTCAGATCTCTCTCTCCCTCTCTCCCGCTTATCTATGTCTGATCCCCAATGGGCACACACTCCTGCTGATTAGGCAATACAGTTGCTGACTGGGACAATCTTAGGCTTATATTACTGATGGCACCCAATTAGAGGTTGCAGAAAGCAGTGTCCTTCCTGGCTTGTACTAGACAAGCATGATTAAGTGTTAAATGCCTTCTAAATTAACAGGCAACATCACCCATGTGTCTGTTACAACTTATCAGGGTAAGAAACCAGCTCCATTGCCAAGTTTTCTCTGTTGGCAGTTAGTCTCCCAGGCTGCAGACTAATAGAGCCAAGACAAGGGCAAGCTGCACGCAAGCATATACCTGACTCAGCTGATGCTTAACTTATTCAACAAGGTTTCCTGCGCTTACCATAAAACATGCCTTTAAGTGCATTGCACAGATGTGATAGATTTACACCAGCATCGTCTAAACCGGGGCCCATGATGTCATTCTCCATCCCCTCACCACCACCCCACCCTGGTCTAATAAAAGCTATTTCCCAGTTCTCTAGCATCCTTCTTCCGAAGATCCTAGAGAGACTTGCAACTACTAAAGAGCAGATCATACCATGCCTACCCATTTTATTCCATTATTTCAGTGGGGCTGCTAGCGCTGCAAGACACACCAAAAAAAGTAGCTCATTGTGCCTAGTATGTTAAGAGAATATCAAGGTTGCAGTGTTTTCCCTATGCTCACCCACTATGACACAAGCCTTTAATTGTACAATCATGTTCTACTTTGCAAATGCTACAGGGTACAACATGCCTTTTCCTTGCTGACTTTGATACAGACGGGTTACAGCTTGCAACCATTTTTCATTCTTGTATCCAAAATGCTCACGGTTGTTACAATGCAGTGCATTTTTCATTTTAGATACTGCCATCAGACCGCAGAATCACACACAGCTCCCACCGACTTCTCTGGAAACCCTAGCTATTACCCCAGCTGTAATGAAAAAAATCAATATTATTATTAATATTTTTTTTCTCTAGGTGTGTTTTGATAATATTCTTGGCACTCATGTTCTGCTCAGTTTTTTTCCTTCCTTATGATTAATTCCTGGTCCAAGTTTACAAGCAGCTATCAACTTTTGAGTGCACTCACTCAGAGTTTTGCCAGATCACATATTTTCAACATATCCTGTTTGCAGGCGAGTTACTGGGTTTTATTACTGCACAAACTACTTTGCAGGTAAGTACCTGGAAAAAATTGCACCAATATGAAGGGATATCTTGCCTAGTTGGACAGTCTTCAGAACTGTAAATACTGCTCTATGTACCTTATCTTCAAGCTGTCTGGCACTTTCGCTACGTAACAGATGTGCTTTCTTTAAAGCAGTGCTCAACTATTTCTTCAGAGTGAAGAATGGCCTGTATAGTTTTCATTTCTCTGCCAAGGATGAGAAAGTTGTTAGTGTTTCTCCTCTGGCCATTGTATCACATATTCCTTCAGAAGCAGAATATTTCATTACTGTTTATTGCCATGACCTGATGTCCAGATATGTACCCTTGCACAGCTGTACGTGCAGCACTAGCCATGGGCTAAACCCCTGAGAAAGACAAAGCTGACGACATGAACAGGTGTTCACTGCAGTTGTATTTTGTGCAATGCTGTTTGCAAAGCATATAATTGCAGTAAAAACAATCAAACACAAACAGCCACTTTCTTTGCTCAGCATGCCCAAGCCTCCCTGGCCAGCGAGTCATAAGCCCCAAAGGGCTTTGACTCTCTGCTTACGCCTAGCTCATGCTCACAGCTTCTTACCCAACTTATTTCTTCTGCTGCGTTTGGAAGCAGTCTCCAGGCTGCACGGCCTAATTCTGCTCAGCCTTTTCTTTGCCTGATTGGTGCCTTCCTACAGGCAGCTAAAAACATGTTTAAATATTGCTATCACTTAGCCCGAAGGAAAACTCTTTAGCACATTTAACATCTTTACCCAGATCTGAGACTTTCTACAGATGTAGGAACCCTCTGATGGCAGCCACTAACACCTTCCTGTATAAAAAAATGTATTTGTAAAAGAACAGCTACATGCAAAGTAAATAGATAATTCTTCCATAAAACAACACAATTTGCTGCCTCAAGTGCAAAAGGAGATTTTTTTAAAAACAGTACATTACAAATAATTAACAATATTTTTTCACTCTCATTTCTGTGATGTATGCACAGCAGAGCAGTTAGGACGAGGTGTTAATTTCATCATCTTCTAAACGGCAGAATCAAGGCAAATTGAAACTGTGATGAAACCCCTGTTCTCGAGGTATCTACCCACCTCTCAGCTTTCCAGATAATACCAAATCTTTTTCCTCCATGACTTTGCTGAACAACCTTGAATTGGGTAGATCACACACAAGAAGGCCCACCCCAAAAAATTTTCCATGTATTTTTACCAGTTCGTATCTTTTCTCGGCCGTTTCACTGGCAGCACAACGCACCAGTTTCTCTGACGTAACAGCCCTTGGTGGCGCACGTAGGAAACATTATCTGTCGGGGTTGGCTGCACTATCTAATTAGAGATCTCCAGACAGCTCATCTTCACTAAGTTTCATAATTACGTGACTTCGAGCATCAGCGATACTCACTCAGCAGTTCCACAGGAGCTTTCTTGGTAGACACTGTTTATCTCATTTATTTTGCTTTCATTCTTATTTCACCATCTGCAGTACTCAGAACAGCTTTCAGGTACTTTTTTTTCCCACAAGAAATGTTGCTTGTTGCATTGGAGACTCATATTGAAAGAAGCACAGAGAGGAACAAATGACATTTGGGGTATTTCATTACAGCTATAAACACAAAAGTAGGAGGAAATGAGAGAAAAGTTTAAAATAACTTTCATTCTTCTTGTCAACAAAAACATACTGTCAAATTACATATTTGTGTTCTGGTGGTAACATATTTACGAGGGCTCTTCTACCTGTCTCTTTTTGTATAACAAAATCCCCTTACTCAAGGTTCAGGCAATTTCAAGGATTATTCAACACTAGCTTATTCTATGGCAAATGCATGATTTAATCAAGGAATGCCCGGAAGTAGCAAGCATAGGAATCAACACTCAACTTGACCTAATACTCCTTCATCAGGTGCTGTACTTTCATAGGCACAAATATGGCTAGAACAACCCTCAGGAGAAAAAAAATTAAAGGGGGGAAAAAAAAAAAAAAGAAGGAAATTAGTTTCATGCATCATTTATCCTAAATTTCCAAACTTGGTTCCTATTTATGTATGAAAAAAAGTACAAAACAGTATCTGAATTCAAATTACTGACATGGAACACCTTGATACACTGAAGTTTCACGCGCTGCTGTGCATGTTTTGAGTGCTGTTTTGGTCATTCTTAAATCAAAAGAGCTGTCTGTCTACCTGAAGTTCATGATGCCATTTTGGCAATAAAGAAACTAATGGATACCAGTACCCAATAAGACTTGAAATTTAGGAACCAACTTTCTCTACCACTGCTCATCTTCCAAGACCGTGTGTTTAAACCTCGAACACGGGAGCATGTATGCTCCCATCTGCTTTGAATATCTAAATGATGCCAAATAAGTTATGACATGCTTTGGGAGAATTTTATCATTAAATATTTTCACACATCATCTTGATCCTTATGCAGCTTGATTAGAAAAAAAGTCTGAGTAACATAACATAGAAGTTTTTTCTAAGCTAAGAGAGACTTACATGACCTAAGCTCTATTTACTTAAACAAAACAAACAAACTGAAACCCCAAACCTTGAGCTTTTTTAATAAATTAATCCTAATTAAGTAAGGAAAGTAAAAGTTGGGTGGTTCTGGCATCAGCACAATCAAAGCACATTCCATTATTTAGCTAACAGGAGTAGTTTTGTTAAACAAACTATACCTTTGTTCTGTAAATTTTAGAAGTTGGGCTCTAGACAGATGTTCCCTGCTGGATGCAGACATGCCAGGGGAAGGCTGTAGACCCAGCTGCTGATCATCACTTCTTCACAGAGGTTACTGCTCCCTCACATTTGTTGGCAGAGCTTGCTTACAGAAACACCCCTGAAGCCACTCGAAGTGGAAGCGAGTGGCGTTACTATTTAGACAGCTCCAGCTCACCAGCGCAGCTGCTGCGAGTGTTCGTGCCTGTCTGCGCCTTTAAACTTCCCCTGTTCACAAGGCTGCAAGTTTTCACAACTTCTTGTCAGGGCAGAGGCTTTTCTCACCTTTTTGTGTAGCACCAGAGACCAAATCCCAAATGCCACCCTTGAATATTTAGCCTCAAATACCTCCTAGTTAAACACTGACGCTAGCAGCTACGGTCCTGTTCCAACCTCAACTTTTCCGCTTTGATGAGCTTTCAAATCTCTTTTCCACCAAGCTCGTGGTCCTAGAAACATCAATTGCAATCTATGTTATTTCTCACTGTGCAAGGGCATCCTGCAGACCTCTGTGACCCGTCGAAGGATACAACATGCACAAAATGCATCTCCGACACAGTGATGTTGGGAAGCACCAGGCTATGGGCAGGATACAGAATACAGTACTGTAGTCCTGTTGCGATGCTCTAGACAAGCTCTTCCCCTTTCTCTGCTGTTTTCCCACCTCCAAAATACTGAAGTTTCCGCAGAATTCTTTGAAATCTGAGTGAAAAGTGCTACGTGTTTGTGCACGGTAATTGTTATTAAGAATATGGGTCCACCATTCCCTGGCAAGTTTAAAAAAAAAAGTTAAAAATCCTACAAATATTCCATGAACAAATAATTAGGACTGGTATATGAATGGTTATGACTTTAGAATAATGCATGGTTTATTTTCTCATTCTTCTCTAGGTAATATGTATCTGTGAGTAAATTCCAATATATCTCAAATTCAGGGATACATTGAATTTACAACTAGGTTTTGAGGGATTTTTTCTGTTTTTTTCTCCTGGCAGGATATTGATTGAGCTGCCTAAAATGTCATTCACAACAGGCTATTTATGTGATGACGTTTCTATCCAAGTGAAATTGCTATGTCTAACACCTTTTTCCTCTCCAAGGAAAAATATTATTTTGCAGACAAAACAGGAAGTTATCCAAGGGTTTAAGAAAAGAATTTGCTGAAGGAAAGCCTCTGTGTAAAATTACATTATTTTCATGCATTTGTCTACTTCCTCTAATGCTTGAGGTACAGATAAGACCAAGTAGCCAATTATATGCCAAAAATCATATTAAAATAACATTACAGATACAAAGTCAATCACTCAAAACTTACAACCTTCCAAGATTTCCCAGACAATTACATTTCAGGCCCCTTGGCATACACATTGCTTGCAGGACTATGGATGACAACTATTTTTTCCTAAAGCCATTTCCTCACTCAGTGAACAGACTAGATGCTAATTTTTACATGCATGGATCTTCAACATTTTGTTTCATTCCTGTTGCTCTCTGTGAGGCACCAGATCTTATTTACTGACCTGTACTCAAGACTTGCTACGAAGACAGAATTATGAATGTCTGTTGACTTTTCTGTCATGCCACCCTTGTACTACTCAAGTGCTTAGCAAACAAGAAATGAATCCTCACAGAACCCGTGTGAACTTGTCAGTGGCATAAGCTTCTCCCCATTTCCACAAATAAAGAGATCATATACTGATAACCTGGAAAATAGTAGTTACTAAGTAGGTTCACTTAAATCTCCACAATTAATTTGCTTTCCACCACAGCCTTCCTATGTTTGAACAATTCTTGAGTTCTTGTATGTGCCCTAGGACATGTATAAAGCCTGGACTCTAGCAACATTGGGACACACTGCTTCTGCCTCCCAATTATTGAATTATTTCTCCAAATCATTGGAAGTCTTCAACAAAATGGATAGACACATTTATTTTTAAGACGAGTGAAAAAGCAACACATTTCTCTTAAATTTTTTCTCAGGGGGAAAAAAAAAAAGCACAGCCATTTTTTCTGAAGCTTTAGATATTCAGCCAGATGCAGCCTCCCAGTCTGCACATTTTCGGTCCAAAAATATACACTTGAAAAATTTATAAGTAATTGAAAACAGGGGTTTGTGATGAAAAGTGCCAAGCAAGCTTAACTATAGGTGGCTCTCACAGCCTCGCCTATAATTAATATCTCCTATGAGGGTTCTGGTGGTAATCTAGACGAGGCAGGCAGTGGAAGGACTCTCTGCATACCTACACAAAACAGCAAGGGTATGTTAAGAGGTCTCATTCATTCTTCTGATGACCTGAAACAAACAGGCATCAAATTATGTATAGCACATAATCAGCATTCACAACTTCAGCAGAGTACCTGAATACAGCACAGAAGTACAAATGACTACCTAAACCCCCTTCTTGACGTTCCTACATACGAGCCAGTAAGCCGGTGAATTATTACCACATAAGGAAGCCAGAAGGGAAAACTTTACTTTCAAAAAGAAAAAAGAAAAAAAAAATCTAGCTAGCTCAGAAGAAATACGTGACTTTGACCCAGACAGCTTTTGCCCTGGTGAGTCACAGCTAGATCCGTCCTGGTACAGCCAACAGTAATTACCAGACGTGCCTTCTCAGGGTTGACGGTATTCCATGAAGGAAAAGGCCTTGTGCCTAAAAAACTTGGCTCTGTGTCATTGAAAAGAGCACCCTAAAATGTGACATATGCATTCCCCTTTGTCTTACCCTGCTCACGTTTCTAAAGTCAGCTTTTTTCCAGCTTGGTTCTTATGCGTGTCTCTGGACTACATGAGTAAATCGTTGCTCTATCACAGCCCATTTACTCAACATACTACAACATATTGTAGTCTCACAAAGGGCTAAGAAATCCTCGATGATCTGAAACTCCATAGTGTACTACTGCACTTAGCAGAATCACTAAATAGTAGTAAAATAAAATCTGTCGTTAACCGAATAATTGTTTTATTTCCCCCCACGGAAGTGTAAGGAAGCACATAAACAGTTCATGTCTCTTTATAGAAATGAAGGCTACCACATTCAACTAGCTAGGGGGTGGTTTCACCCTTTTTTAAATCAGAAAAATATTTTAGCACTTATTTATGCTTTCAAGATTGTTCTTTTTAAGAACAGATGTCAAGACAATGAAAGGCATACTTTTAACTACAAACACTGATAAAATACGGCAACGCTCTGTTTTCCCTGCTGCAGAACTGCCAAGTAATAAGGATTTGCATGACTAAGCGTCTATTATGCTGACATACGCAAAACTGAGGAACAATCATTCTTTCTCCTTTGACAACACTTAGAAGTGAAACGCTCCTTTTACTCTCCTCTAGGACATGTTGGGCCGCAGACAAGATGAACAGTATCATTCAACCAAATCAATTTTTAAATGGACAGTTAAATGCTGAGTTCTCTTAAGCAGAGACACTTGGACAGCAACCTTATTATGTGAGCTAAAGGTCACTAGGGATCTGACAAACACTTGCAAACACCCAGTATTTCATCTGACATGCCTCTACCCAAAAATCATCACACCATTTGGAATCCACTTCTTTGAACCTAAATAAATATTTGAATAAGCTTCTTTAAGCACTTTTGCAAAATCTTGAATCTGCAATCAACATATGGAATTAAAATAACTTCTAATTAAAGGATAAAAACGTTAATAAACATTTTCAAACTTGGATGCTTAAGGTTAGTTTCACACCAGTAACTATTGTTTGCCAGCTTTCTTCCAGAAGCAGCATCTGCAGGTCCAATTGACTTAAAGTGACTGGTAGGTGCTCAGCTGCCCAGAAGAGTATGATTTATCGCCCTTATCTTAGGCAAAAGAATTTTGAATTGTTGATAGATTTTTAAATGTTGCCATTCTTCTGAATGAAATATCTCCTTACTTGTTTACTCCGCACCCTCCATTGTACTGCTTGGTGTATGACAACTTAGATTTCAACATAGATCACAATGAAATGCAAATAAAATGCCATTCCAGGCTGAGGTCCTCAGGGGTGATAAGGCACCTTTCTAGACACCTAATCCACACCACAATGTAAAGCATACATCTACTTGAATGGCCATAAATTCAGATGTGTGCATTTCCAGCTGTGCTGGTTTGACTGAAAATGAGTTAATTTTCTCCATGCAGTTAGAAACCTTTATTTTTCATAGCTAGCACAGTCATTATTTGGATTTAGTTTGAGAACTAGAGATAACACCCCAACACAGAGTTAATGTTTTTAATTGCTCTGATCTGAGAGCCAAGGACATTCTGAGCACTCTGCCCACAGTTGTGAGGCATTGAGGAAGGGGGCATGGATAGGGCAGAGCTTGACTGACATCCAGTCTGATTGATAAGAGTATTCCATCCCAATAGCATCATGCTCCAGATTTAAGAGTTGGGATCTTCTGGTTGGCTCTTCCTCTGGCTTCTCGGGTGCTTTNTTTGTTATTTTATTAAACTGTGCTTATTTCAATCCAAGTTTCTCCTTTTCAGTTCTCTCCCCTATTGGAGGAAGGGGGGAAGTGAGTGGCTATCATGGTTGTATTGCTAGCTCAGGTTAAACCACAACACCAACCTATCTAGAGCATATAGATACCACATACAAGCTAAGTTATATCCGTATAATTTCTAATTTTAAAAAAAGAGCGTATTTTTTAAGATAAAACCGTCAGTTGCAAAATGTTCAGAAGCTGGGTACCAGAGTACAACTGTTATGTCATCTCTTATTGTAACCTCATGTAATCTCCCAGAAAGAGTGAATAGCCTGTGGAAGTCTGTAGGAAAGAAGCATTTCCAGGGAAAGCATATGATGCCCACAATTGTAAATATGCAGGAAGAGAAAGAGCATTCTAGACACATCAAACTCCACCTCTTGCAAGGAATTGAACGGGCTTTGGATGATGAGCCCAGCTCTGCCAGCAACTACGGCTGTTGATAAAAAGATCCTGAAAGTTACTGGAACTGTAGTTAAAGCGTGAAGGTGGGAGGGAGAGGCCACTGCCACACAGCCCCAACGCATCACTGGTGCTGTCACACCTTTGACATCTCGTTGCCACATTCTGGATAAACTTTCATTAATGGCAATCACCAGCAGCCACTTTCAGCTTAGTTTTGCACGTAATGAGGCTTAAATGATTGCGCTATCTGCCTCTTTCCATCTGTTTCTCTCTTCCCACTCCCTCCCTTCTCTCCCAGCCTCTCTCTCAGAAAACTTTCCGAGCTGTTGGACGACCCAAATTAGCGATTGCTCTGCAGGAGAAGCAGGTAGAGCTCAGCTGCTGCAGTTGGCAGCAACCTGTTACCCAGCAAGTCCTGGGTTAGACAACATGCACGCTGCTCTGCATGAACAGTGTGCCATAAAACACACGGAGAAAGGTCAGTGTAGTGTGATGTGAAGGCACGAAGGACACCAAGCCAAAGGAAAGCACACTTTATTAGCCTCACTGCTCGCAGACCGTCTTATTCCAGTGGTGACTCTCCCCTGCGTGGTCTGTTTGCATTGGGTGAGCACCCACCGATAGCACTGGTACTGTCACAGCGGCAAAGGGGAGAAAGGTGGTGGTGAAAAAACAGATTTGCTTTGCTAGCGACCTATCTGTAGTCACCTGGAACAACCAAAAGATGGAGGTGACATGAGAAATAGAAAGCAAATTAATAATTCCAGAGTGAGGAAGTAAGCCTCACTCCAAATCTTTCCTAAGTAATTATGCGTGTACATACAAAATTAGGATGGTTTTCTGCTTACTGTTTTTTTTCAGCTTTTCAGCAACTCACCAAGTATTAATGCTGAAAATAATAATTTCCCTTCAAATTTACCAGCAGCTAGCAAGTCTCCTGAAGAACACACACATTTCCTTCCTCCCTCTTCATTCCCCTCCAGGCCCACTCTCCTCAAGCAGAGGATTTAAAAATGATTACCTACACTCACAATCATAAGAAAATCAGATAAGTAAGGATGGAATTAACCCATCAATTAATTATTTGGGAACACTGTATTTGAGATTAATGTCTCCTTTGGATTATCTGATGAATGGCACAGTTAACTAACTTTCTTTTGATCCTCCTACTGGGAAAAATAGAAAGGATGAGATGGCCTGGGTGGAAAGATAATTATGCTCAAGATGATGCTGATATCTGATCCATTCTAGGAAGGTTAAACTCAAGTAGTTCCTTCTCAAGTTTCCTACTACCAAGTGAAGATGCCAACGTGAAGCTGTCTAGCCAGTTTCAAATTGGTATATGTTCTCATGTTCTTGCGACACCTGGCATACAGTGAATGCATTGAGACTTGTAAAAAAACAGTGATTCATTGTTAATTGTTCAGAAGAGAGTCAGAGATTCACAGTCACCCTGTATTTCTGGAGAAATACATCTACAGCGCAATTTTTATGTTTTACGAGACAGAAACTGCAAGTGAGGTTAAGAACAGAATCTGGATCCTGATCTGTTCTACACATTTTTGGGGAGTGTCACTTAAATCCACAGTTAATCTGTGCAGTATTACATATGGTGAGCTATGGAGACTCAATATGTGACCACACAGTCAGGAAGATTGTCTGGCATGAGCTAGATGGTTTTCAATGGTGGGCTCAGCATTGACTAAGTAGCTTCATCCATGGGTTGAATTGGATCTCTTATCTTTAGCTTTGTAACGGTTGAGTTCTGATCTCCTGGTTTGACACAATTACTTTTCACAGAACAATCACATTTCATGTGTGTCTATTCCAAAAAAGTATTGATTTGCATAAGGAACATTTTAAGTAACTTTTTTTAAATCAAAAACTTGCCATTTCACTCCCCCACCTGTGACTTAACATAGTTAAATCTCAGGGTCTGAATTCTACACTTTCACATCTCCAAGAGGCCATTTTACCATTAAAAAAGGCATGTTAAGTACTTGCCTTGTTTAAAATAACTTCAGTGCTCCTCCAAGCTTCACAGGAGAGATTCAGATTTAGCAGTCCTTGCCACTTTCTTTCTTCCTGTCTCATCAACTCCGATTAGCACCAGGAGTGAGGAAATCAAGATGACAAGCCCACCAAAGTGAGGCTGAACCTGTGGAAGAAGTGGAGCTCATGAAAGGCACAGAAGAGGATAGGTGGATTGAGGAGGGGGTTGACTAGGTCTTTGATGAGTTGGGGGATGGTTTGGGTGGAGCATGTAGTGGGCACTATGGGGAGAAGCCCTAGGAAGTGAAAGCATGCATAGCTGTGTAATGGTAGACTAGAGTGAAAGGATGAGTCAAAACGTAAATTCTTGGAATGCTGAAGCAAAGAACCTGCCCTGTGCTAACCCTTAAGTGACACAGACCAGTCCTCTGGGCTCGTGGCTATTCCCTCTGTCCTGCAAGAGCATAGCATTTCTGCGCCAAGTTACCAGTGCATCAAAGATTCCAAATCAACGCCAACAGATTTGCCACCACGCTGCCCTGGGAAGTGAATGCAATAGCACCAGGGACTCACTTCACCAGGTACTAGCCCTCTGCTGGGAAAAAATTAACTCCTAAGAGACTGCATGTCAGTTTTAGGCCCTTCACTACAAGAAAGACATTGAGGTGCTGGAGAGAGTTCAGAGAAGGGCAATGAAGCTGGTGAGGGGCCTGGAGCACAAGTCTGATGAGGAGCGGTTGAGGAAACGGGCTGTTCAACCTGGAGAAAAGGAGGCTGAGGGGAGACCTGATCACTGTCTACAACCACCTGAGCATGGAGTTGTAGTATGGAGGGGGTTGGTCTCTCCTCCCAAGTAGCAAGTGATAGGATGAGAGGAAATGGCCTCAAGTTGCACCAGAAAAGGTTTGGATTGGATATTAGGAAAAAACTCTTAATGGAAAAGGTTGTCAGGCACTGGAACAGGCTGCCCAGGGAAGTGGTTGAGTCACCATCCCTTGAGGTGTTTAAAAGACACATAGATGAGTTTCTTAGGGACATGGTTTAGTGACAGTGTTAGATTAACTGTTGGACTTGACGACCCTAAGCATCTCTTCCACCCAAAATGATTCTATGATTCTATACAGCAGGTACAAACAGCAGAGCTAAGCATTCTGAAGTCTTGGATCAAGCTGGGTAAGCTGTCGTGAATTGTGGGCTAGCTGTGGATTTGAAACTGTACTTCACCGGGCCCATGCTCAGTTTTGCTGTAAATCAGAACTGAGGAAACATCACCAATGGATAAAAAAACACCGTAAATCCTACTGCTTGGCTCCTCTTTTCATTGCAGCACATTGCATGTGGCACCAAAGACAATGGATAAAAATGCACCACAAAAAAATTAATAATCTATAAAATCATACTCCTCACAGTTTATTAAGTACATTAATAACACCATCAACATGCTAGAAGACAGACCTTTATCTAAGTAAACGAGATCTAAGCTTGTTTTCAACAAATTAAAAAATGCCAATAAATTAAGATATCATATACAGGCCAGGTATAAACTTGATCCAAGCCAGAAAAAGTACTAGTAACCACGACTAAGTTCAGCCTCTACATGCAAAACACTGCCTGTATTTCGTTGTTGTTGTTGACAATGTAAAATATTGAGGTTATTGTTTAAACATATCTTGCAAAGAATACAGGAACAGTTGGAAAAGTAAGAGATAGACGACGTGATAGGGAAGAAGTTTACATTTACATCAGTCACACTGCATCTCCTAGTTCCCTGCTAAATGTAAAAAGCAGGCAAGAGAATTACATGGGGCAAGACAGAAAGGAGCACATAAGGCTGGGTTTGTTCAAAAGTGCTTCCACAAAAGAAACAGCCATCAAGCTATCCAATCCAACCTCACATCTGCTTCCAATTTTATAGTCCTCTGTGTCTTTGATGAAAATCCAATTTTTCCCCAAAGGAACTTCAGCACAGTTGAGTAAAGAAAGGTCTATTGATAAATCTAATGCATCTTTTACAGAGTGTGATGCTTCAGGGGTTTGGCGGTGGGGGGAGAAGGAGTTTGTCTCATAATGTTGTGCAGCATCTCTAAAGCTCCCTTTACATGTCACCACTCTCTAACCTGAGAGGCGGTCTGTTTAGATCAACACTGAATGAGAGGCTCCAAGCTAGCTCATATTTTTTACCACAGTCCCGAGGCATCTTAGACACTTGCCTCCATCTAACGAGACACAATCTGAGATGTCTTTTTAGCGCATGTTTTTAAGCAACATGAGGTAGCACACATCCAAATCTACTTGACGCCAGCATGTCCTTTTGACACCCTCTCCGAAGACAGCAGCAAAGAACAATATTTCAATGATAAACAGTGCTTATTTTGCTTCTTTCTTAGACGCCAAAAAAATTTCCTCGTCCTACAACGACCACTGCTCAGATAGTTATAACAGTAATGCTAGCCCTACCTACGGGCTAGTTCTTATTCCACCGACTTATATTAAACTCCTGGCCCTTTCAAAGCTAACAGAAATCAACAGGGACAAGACAACAGTGTTCCTGTTTCAAGGCACACAAAAACTTTGGGTTCTTGTCTGTCATCAGCTCACTGTTTTCTGCTCTGCAGCCTTGTTGTCAGAAACAGTCCCCAGGCTACACAGCACACAGAGCTTTTCAGGAGGACATGAAAGCTACTATAAATTGCCATCCGACACAATTGAGCCAGAAATCTGACTGGTATAAGGATGCAAAATTCCACTGAAGTCAGGGGGCCTGTGCTCATTAATGTCAAGGCTTAATTTCACCCATTAAAAAGTGAACTGTCAGCTAAGCTATGCTCTGTGAACTCTTGTGGGATTTCCTGCCTTCTTAAGTTACGCATTTCCAGTTTACCTACCAGCCCAGCCTAAATGCACGAATTTAAAAATAAAATGCATTTCAAGAGGGGGATAGACTGTCTACACCACTTGCTGCTTCCACTGTGAAAAAAACAAACAAGCAAAAACCAACCAAACAACACCGACAAAAAAAACGTAATTTTTTAGTGTAAAAGCACTCCTATCCTCCTAACCAACCTGGGTGAAGGAAATGCAGGGTACTCTTTGATGAGACAGGAAGGTCAGGTCAACTATGGGACAAAGGCCTTAGTGCTGATCCTGCCTTTTTTGCAATGTAAATCTACAGGGATTGTACAAGTTAACCTGCTGCTTAAGAAGGACAAAAACCCATCCAAACAGCCCCAAAACAACTTCTTTTTCTGCAGCCAAGACAAAGCCTTGAACCAGGAGATACTAGTGCTAATTTACTTAACATAATTTCTTATCTGAGCACCTGTCTGGGGGTCTGTGGAGACTGGGTAATCTGTTGAATGATCTCTAATCAGACAGTAATATTAGGAGCTAATAGCTCTAATAAACGGGCTGTTTAACCCAACAGTTAACACAAAGGCATGCTTGCCACGACTATTTCAACAATGCATTTGCCAGTCATATTAATTTAAACTAATTCCTTGCAGGCCACAGAAAGCATAGAGTAAACCCACACGGAAAATGTCTAGGTTCTACCTTAAGGCAATGAAATTTGTCTCAGAAAATATAATGTCTTGGAAATTCTCAAACTGTAAATTCACAGCAAAGCTAAAAAGGCCTTTAATGGAGTCTTCTGAATCTATATAGATCTCTGACTTCATAGTAGTCATTTAAAACTTCTAATAAGTCAAAAAACAATAAAAAGCATTGAGCCTTGCTAAAGCTCCTGATGTGACAGTTATTTACCTGCCATTTAAGTTATTGTCCAAGACTAAAGTGGTTTAAGTGAAGCAGCATAGTTAAGTTTTCCAGAAGGTTAGCAGGTTTTTATCTTTTTCCTCTTCCTATCTCTGGAGAGTTTAGATAAATTTTATACATACATTTATCAGGATATAAAGGGGAAAATTCTAAAACCCTGCATGCAGATTTCAGGCATGAAACTTTTAACTAGTTCAGCAGGAAAGTCTTAGTTAAGATATTACTCACAAATGATGGCTTATTCTTCAGAAGTGTTTGGTTTTCAGGGAAGTGTTTGGCTTTCTAAAGGTCCTAATACACTAAAAGGAATACAGGAAAAAGACGCCATATAAGCACTTCAGTACTCAAATGAATCCGCAAGGATGTTCTGGTTAAGAGGTAAGGTGCATCCAGGTTAAATTCCCACTGCACTTCCTCCTGAAGTCTGTGAATATAGATAAAATGAGTTAGCAAAATGTGAAGTTATTAACAATTTGAATGTAGGCCCCAGATTTGTACTCAAATAGGATAACATAGACCCTCCTGTCAAGAGCTGTATGAGTAAGAACCTGGGAGGACAAAAGAGTGTTATCAAAAAGCACACTCCAGAAATCTCTGGAACACTCCAGCACTCTTCTGGTAAAATGGGAGCAGTGGGCATAAGATTCAAAGACTGAAATAATAAAGATAATAATAAATAATAATAAAGACTGAAATAATAAACTTGCCTTTATAGGATTTTTCAAACCTTTTGCATTAATGCAGTTTTGTTAAGTGAATTGCTTATTAACTTGATACTCTCATTGATCAGCACAGGGAGCTCCCACCAAAATAGTTAATTTCACTCCTGAATGCAAATCAAAAGCAAGCATTTAAAGGGATATTCTTCCTTTGACACACATAGGAAACTCCCATTCAAAAAATAATGGAAGGAAGTATACAAGAATTATCTTGCTAAACATATGCAAAACAAAGATATCTTTTTACTACAGCTGTTTTGGTGTTGGTTTTGTTTTTTTGTTTTTAACCTGACTTACATTATGCACTCCTGAAAGTCAGTCTGAGCTCTGGTTAAGTGTTCTCACAGGATATAATCTGTTCTCTGACTGGCATTAGGAACAAGTTCTTCACCGTAAAGGCTTCTACAGTTTCTTTGAAAATGCATTTATTCTGGAATCACTACTCAGTTCATAAAACAGAATAAGTGTTATAGGACTTAAACCTCATCTTTATTCTCAAATAAAGCATCTGTACAGGAAACTTTTTTTGGAAAGTAGTTTGCCCCATAATAGCTGTGTCAGATAACTTCCCCGTTTAGGTATGCCCTAAGCTTGGCTGGGCAGAATTTTCAACTCCCATTAGCAGAAAGGCAGGCTTTACTGTTTTATTAAGGTTTACAAGCCAATCACTTCCTGGTTCTTAGTAAATTTACAGCCTAACATTCAATAGACTGTAAATTGCTACATAGAATTATGTTAGCCAGGCCATGTATTGAGCTATTTTATTGTTTGTGAGGCAAATTTATTTCATCCTGGAGCTGATTTTTTTTTCCAGGGAAAATGCATTGAAGCCACTGACACTGAAAATTATCAGAATCCTTGTAAGCAAGGTCATGCAAATGTTGACACATTCTGGAAGTGAACTTCTGTAAGAAATGCTGTTGTCATTCATTAAAAAGAAAATAGCATCCAAAAACCTTTCAAATCATCCAAATTTTCCAGAGTACTTTCATTCAAGTGTAGTCAAATCACTTTTTCTTGATAGCAACACAATACTGGTAAATCATGACTATAATCATGTGATCACAAACAATTATCTGTCATGAATTCGGACACAAACATTTCAAATAGCAAAGAACAGACAACTGCTAATCACCATGGCACAAGATCTTAGACATAGGGCATTTCACTGACAATTATTTGAAATATGGTATTTAAACTGGTGGCCATTTTCTTTGTTGCTTTTTCCTTGGACTTGATCAACACTCCAGATCCTGTCTGCATCCTGTATGGAGCCCAGCAATAGACAGATCAAAGACATTAAATGAAAATCAACTTAATTTAATGTGACAAGGGTGGCTTTGCACTTCTGCTTTGCATCCAGCCATTTATTTACTCCCTCTCCATACAACTTTTTCCTCCTAGAACAAAAATCTTTCTGATATCTCCTCATCATTTTCCAGAATGGTTCTGCTATTACTTGCACTGCCATCCTCAACACGGACACTGGCATCAACAAATCTGATCACAGATGAACTTTTTTCCAGAAATAGATCTGCCCCACCATGCCCATCAATAAAGGGCTGCAGTGTTGTCCAGGCCAACGAGATGCAGGCAAGTAAAAAAAAAAAGACTTGGTTTAAGGGAGTATTTGCACACTCTTGAGATCACCAATGAACCATCCCTCACCTTAGACTTCCACAACTCCCTTTTTCCTTTCTCTGTGGCACAGAAGAGTCTGCTAAGACCAGCTAGAGAATTTTATTGAACTTGGACTACTGAAGAAACTTAGACATGCCCTGACTTTCCTTGTTGCCTTCCTGTCACACATCATCCTTAGGCTGCATACTATTCATCCCAAGCTTTCTATAGGGTTCTCAAAAATGTCTTTTGCCCACTACAGCGGAAGTCTCACAGGGCAGATTTTCTCTGTACCCTTCTGGAATAAATACTGTATTCATGGCCAAAACCAGCTTGCAGAAGCTAGACTGAAAGATTTTGACTCTTTTCAATCTCACCTGTCTCTGTCAATATCAATATTTTCTGGGGTATCAACCACATCCCTTTGTTTTAATGGCATGTTTCAACATTGCAGTGAAGACAGAAGAACAACTTATCTGGCAACTGGAAGTTACTTTGTTTAGAACTAAACATATTTGCTTTTGTATCATAAAGGAAAGCCAGTGTTTTATGGCAGTGAGTCCTAATTTTACCCTAACATATCTTCTCTGTCAGGGATTATTGACCCATTAGAAATTTCTACATGCATTGGCAGTAAAGAAGGCAGAGACCAGAATGTGGGAAGATGGGAACACCCTGGGGAATTCCTGTAGTCAGTCTGCACTGGGTAGCAAAAACGTCTGCTAACGCTGCCCAGCAAAAAGGAGATGCATTGTGACATGAGCCTCTGCACCTTTCCCTAAACCACAACTTTCAGATTACAAACATAAGAAGCTATAGAGAAAAAAAAAGTTTATTTATAAGTCTGATCCAAAGTGATGGGAATTTCTCTTGCTAATTTCTAACATTCCCTAGAGCATGGGTGTCAAACTCATTTTCAATGGGGCCAAATCAGCCTTGCGGTTGCTTGCAAAGGGCTGAATGTAATTTTAGGACTGTATAAATGTAGTAGTTATGGAGTATATATGTGAAACGACACCCCAGAAACCATTTAGAAGCAGGAAAAAAGGTATACATCTTTTCAGAAGCAGGTATATCCATGAAAAGGAGGAGGAGAGTCATCTGAAATTTACCTGGAAGTTATTTTATTTATTAAAAGTACTTGGATTAGAGTTGCTGGATGACTTGTCTGCTTTCCCTCCGATTCTCAACTTTTACCCATCAAAGAGTAACATACGGTGAGGTCCAGTGCATTAGCCCTTCTTGTCCTGCAAACCAAACTGACTGGTCAGTTTACAGTCCTGTTTCTGGACTCTGTAACCAGAAGCACTGGTAGAAATTTTCTAACACAACCATTTCCCATCAAAACATTCTAGGCAGTGACTAGGGATGACAGGCTTCCTGGTTCTTCTGGCTCCACATCATCGTGCCAGGTGGGCAACTGAACGCTGTATTTAATTTTTTAAAACTATGAGGCATTCCAGATGTGGAAATAGTTGCATATTTAGTGGTGCCATGTTACAGAATATACTACAAAGATACTCCAGTTTCAGTGTTTTTCCCCAACTTGAAAAGAAAACCTTTCCCAAAGTCAAGCTTTTCCTTTTTCTTACTCACTTTAGTACACACTGGTGCAGTCTTCTTAAAAGAAAAGCCTCATTGACTGCAACAATTGAAAACTACACAAATAACATTTTAAATTACAGCCTACACAAAGCCACCTCTCTATAAAATCCTTTGATGGCTACCTAGTGTTGCTGAACATCCTTATATACCCCGAGCATAATCCTGAACCTTGTTCCTTCGTGTGGTGAATAGGAACATTTCCCATCCTGCCAAATTCAATTGGTTTTTGTGAGTTCCTGGACTTTTATCCCTCTGGCTAAGGGAGTCCCAAAGGCTCAGCAGGAGGCAAAGGGAAGGTGCTCATGGCCCAGAGTGCTGCCATTCTGTTAACAACTCTCAGGTGACACGTTAATGCCTTATCTTAAGTCATTCTTTCCTATGCCTTCTCTTTTTTGGGAGCTTGGCTGGCTGGCTCCTCTTCCAGGCTGCCTCAACCAAGTTAAATCAACATATTCCTAGAATTCACATACAAAATCTAGGGCAACATAAGGTGTTGCTACATTATACCCACACTTCAGTAGAAGAATCTGCTTTCTACAGTCAAAAACCAGGCTGCTACCAGTGTAAATGATGGAGGTGGTGGATTCACGATCTAAGCACATCCATGCTCTTGGGGAACTACCACTGAAATAGCAAAGAAAGAAAACTACTCAAGATCACAGAAGTAAACAGTGTGGTCCAGAGTTTACTGCATGCTTTGGCTATGATTTTGCCAATTTCAATTCTATCTACCCCCTTTGATTTCCAATATGTGATTTTCATAGCTTTGTATACAAATGTGTGTGCAAATGTGTGCAAATTGGTATTACAAACACACAGAAGTTGTGTTGAAAGCTGTCACAGTGTTTTTGTAAGACTATATCATGATAGCCATTGTTTTCTTTTTCACATTCTAGAAAAAAAAAAAAAACATATATATATATATATATATGGGTAAGCATTGTGGAATCTTAGCACAATTCACCTACCCTCTATCATTCTTTCATTACTTGTTTCAATGGAAAATAATTTAAGAGATACATGGAGGTATCTTGACAAAAAATATTTAATAGAAATATTTAATATAAAAATTGTACCTACAAGGATACTGTGTCATAACTTGGGCTTTTATTTTGATTCTTAAGTTCTTACTCATTTCATACTGCAGGCTATTCCTGCCAAAGTGTGCATCCAAACTGCAGCAGTATATCTGACATTTTTAGTAATGTGTTAATGAAAAGGAGGTTATTTCTAGCTTAACTTTGTGTCCCTAGTGATAACAGTAGATACACTCCCCAAAATATACTGATAAAAATTACACCACCACTTATTTTATCAGAAGAGAAATACTAACCCAGACCTGTGGATAGTTTACTCATAAATGTAGTTACCCCTGAATCAGAATGATTTTTATTTTAGCATTTTTCTATCTAAGATCTTGGGGTTTTGTAGGACTCTGCAAGATCAGTGGTTTTGCCATGCCTCTCCCTTTTCTTTTACTGTGCAACTGCCTTATACAAAGTGATATTTGTATGCCAGCAGGTAATATGTTTATGGAGTAGTCACCCAGACCTGACAAGTACTGTAGTGTATTTCTTTTGAAAATTGCCCAAGGTGGGGTTATTTTGTCTGCCTTGACAAACTGTATATGCACTATCCACATTATGCTGTCACATCTACCCTAGGTTCATCAGTATCTCATTACTGATGCTGTTGTATTCAAATCTAAACACAGTATGCAGAAAGCAAGCAAGCACACAATCTAACCTATCTTAGCAATAATTTTAAAAACAAAGCCCAAAATAATGACACCATGCAATAGCCTTGAGTGATTTTTTTATATCTGTGTTCTAATGCTTCAGATAATAGAGAGGGGAGCTTTGAAAAGGTGCTAATAGACCATGAATTTGCAGCAGTGTAGTTCACAGCTAAACACACTCCCACTTCAAGCTTGGGCAGAAAGAAAAAATGAGGGCACCACAGAAGTGAATTAAAAATGATGCAAACAGTCCCAGCAGCAACCAGGGCAGTAGGAGCTTATAAGATCAGCTTCATTTGGCAGGGTGCCCATCACACCATGACCTAACAGGGCCAGGGCAGGAGGATATCTTATGGCTTGCAAAAAGAGGGTGGGAGGAATGGAAGCAAAAGAAACCTCCTTTAAGTCTATGTTGGATCAACTGATTTTACAGAATATTGACAGCAAACTTTAAAGTCTTTAAAATGTGTTCAGAAAGTTCTGCTATCATTTATTTTAGACTGTAGACAAATGTTCTCTCTGGATTGGCTGTTCTACTGGGAGAGATTACTATGGCAATGCCCCTCCTCCTGCCTGGGGGTATTGTCCCCTCAGATCTCCTAGAGATGCTCATGTGCATTCTCCAAATGAGGCCGTGGTTCCATGACAGCCTAATCCAATCTAAGCTGGGGCTGCCGCAGTCCCTCCATCCCCAGCTGCTGTCCTTTCCCATGCCAGCAAGGATGCTTGCCTGGTTCCACAGCAAACTGGTTCAGAAAACACAGAACTAACATGAAAAATCATAACTCTCTCCTGCCAGTTCAGCTCCCTGTGGAGTCAAACAAGCACCAGCGCTGGTGCAAGAGATGGGGTGGGGACATACATGATGCAAAGCCAGCTCTGGTTTGGATCAGCTTAAACCATCTTGGAACCACACTCCAGGCTGGGCTAGACAACGCCTGCTATTTAAACTGTTTGTGCTGATCGAGTTCTTTCTGTCTGGCTCAAATTTGGGAGTAGTCCTAAAAGGAGCTTCCTCATCAGCTGAGAAAGGGTGGGCAGCCTCTCTTTGCAATCAGTGGCCATTTCCTCAGACAGGTCTGTCCACAGGATTTTGTGGAAATGGCCTCATGAAGCCATTTGTGAGCTTCTGTGTTCTTGTGGCACAACAGGCATTGACGAGCAGTCCTCTGTGTTGAGCTGGTGGAATATCCCTCCCAGGGGCAAAGCCAAGCTCCAACCAGGGCACTCTAGGAAGTTGTGGTGAACCACTGGGATCCAAGCCCCACATGACAGATATTTTGAATGTAAAGAGAGATGCAAAAGAAAAAACGTGTCCTGGGGTGCACCAAGCACAGCATTGCCAGCCGGGCGAGGGAGGTGATTGTCCCGCTCTGCTCTGCACTGGTGCGGCCTAACCTGGAGCCCTGTGTGCAGTGCTGGGCAACAGAGGACAAAAAAAGGACATAAAGCTACTGGAGAGTGTCCAGAGGAGGGACATGAAGTTGGTGAAGGGTTTGGAGGGGAAGCTGTATGCAGAGCAGCTGAAGTCACTGCGTTTGTTCAGCCTGGAGGAGACTGAGGGGAGACCTCATGGGGCTACAGCTTCCTCACAAGGGGAGGAGGAGGGGCAGGCACTGATCTCTTCTCTTTAGTGACCAATGACAGAACCCAAAGGAATGGCAGGAAGATGTGCCAGAAGGGTTTACGTTGGACATTAGAAAAGGTTCTTCCCCCAGAGGGTGGTGGACAGTGGCACAGGCTCCCCAGGGAGGTGTCACGGCCCCAAGCCTGACAGTGTTCAAGAAGAGACTGGACAAGGCCCTCAGACACATGGTGTGAACTGTGGGGTTGTCCTGTGCAGGGACAGGAGTTGGACTCAGTGATCCTTGTGGGTCCCTTCCAACTCAGGACATTCTATGATTCTAGGAAAGGCGGTAAAAGTGCCACATCAAAGTCTATCTGGACCGGAAATTGAAATAATTTCTCTCCCTTTCTGAGGTTTATCAGGCTTTTCATCAGATCCTGAGTAGTAAGGCAGTAAGCAAAGTGGTTTGGTACTTGCTGACTTGTTTACACACCTCACCCCACCTGATGTGTGCATGCTGGTACATTCAGACATGCGGAGGAACACACAACATCAAAAGGCAAATGTGTAATTAAGACAGTTCTGCTATCTCCAAAGGTCAACTGCTTCTTTCCAGTAATAGCAGTGGAATAGTTTAGAGCCAAAATTCTGGAGGGCAAAATCAAGTATATCCAAATAAGCCACTAAAGAGGGATAATATCCCACAAGATATACCTGTGTCTTTACTTGAAAGGTGGATTTAATTGCCGGCTCTTCCACAATCTTCCCTCATCACCTTAGTTTCACAAGTATTTAGTTCTGCTGGACCGACATACATCTGTGAAGAGTATATTCTGCAAAGTACCATGATGATAGACACATTAGAAACTGGAGATGTTCAGCAGAGAGATGAGGACTATACAAAGCAATTAAGAGAGAAAAAAAATCAGGTTCAAGGAATGAGAGAAGAAAGACTGGATTCACTGGGAAAAGCACTTGAGCTTCTGAGGGAACAAAGAGAGTAACCAGGTAGATTAAAAGAAAACCCTGAAGCCACCTTTTAGATGCCAGACTTGGTACTGGGAGACGAGTCTGTACCTCCAGGTTCCCAGCCTGTGACATTTCACTCACAGCAGCACATCTGAATGGTTGATTGATGTGGCTTGGGAAAGGAGCGGGAGTAACAAAGCTCAGATTTCAAATTGTGTAAGGCAGGCAAATATCTTAATAGCCTGAAACTACTGCAATGTTTGCTGGAGGAGGGGGAAGCAAATCGAAAACATTTATTGCGGGAACGGAAGGAGGAGGAAGAGAAGGAAGAGAGAAAGATGTAGTCAGGGGTAAATTCAGTAAAGCAAAAAGTCTAACTTATATGCTGGCAGAACTGCTTACTGGAGTGAAGACACCAGAATTTAAATTACCTTTTAAAAAAACCCAAAGCCAAACCCACACACATATATATACACATATATATATAAAACTGTTCATCTTACTGTCAAGCAGCCAGTTCTTTATTGCCAATTGCTTTATTGACAGATGCCAATTTACACCCAAAATGCCTTTGAGTTTAGACCACTGCCCTGTTCAGGGGTAATCCAGCGGCCAGCACAGAACTGCCCCTTAGGTGCACTTCATTTGTAACATAATGGCCATTTGTACGCTCTGTCATAAGGGGAATGTTTCAAACTGTATTAACATTTAGGCCAAGAATGCTATCTGTTTTCCCCCCCCAAAAAAAAAAAAGTGGATTGAATTCTGCTTTTTCACTGATTCTCAGGAGAAATATAAAGATCTTTTCTGCCAGTTGCAGATGTGTTCTATTTTTTCCCTACATCAGAGCTTCTGAATCACTCTTAATAAGAGGCAAAGGCTATTCATTACCAAATGGGGAAGTTCTCACACACTATGATGATAAAGCATTTCATCCATTTGCAAAAAAAAAAAATAGAAGAAAACACTACCCACAGAAGTGCAAGATCACATCATCTGTGCTTTGCTGAATGTTCACAGAACAACATTGGAAGTCATTGAAGTGTCAGATAGTGATTTCATCATGTGTCAGGCCTCCTACTAATAAATGATTCATCTTTCTCAGTACCGACACCTCAAAGAATTAGGGAGAAGAAAGAAATTCATAAACTTTAAAGTGAGAAGTACTCTACTGATATTGTACTTCCCAAGTAAACAGAAGCTTATGCACACACTAAGAGCATGTTTAGAATTTAACCTTTCATTTATCTGAAGTATATTTTAAGTTTAAAAAGTGAATACGTTACACAAAAAGGTATCATGGAATTCCCTGTGTATTACATCACCATTATACATAGAGGTAATTTGCTCAACTTACAAATACGAGATTTCACACATACAGCATTGTGAACAGAAACTGGAACTGGGAATAAATCTTTTCTGCAGCCATCAACAATATGTTGGTGACAATAAGCCTGCCTCAACTTCTGAGTACTGATTACAGTTGTAAAAGCAAATCCAGCTCCTCTTTAAGGCAATGAATGACTTACAATTTACTTTAATGGAAATGGGACTGGAAGGAAATTTGTCATTTTAATAGAAATTTACATAATCATTCTTTGATGCTTCATAAAGTCAGAACATCTCCCCTCGACAACAACAGCTCTACTAGGTGAATGGGACTAAACGGTAATCCAAACTTTTTCCTCTTAGGAGGTATGAACTTAAACACCGACCAGAACTAGACAATGTACTTAGCAAGATACTACCATTTTTGCTTGGTTTGCTAGGACATTGAAGTTTGTATAGTCACACAATGGGTTTCCAGTTTCATATTTCAACCATATACAGTAGAGATACAGAGGTCTCAAAATTCTCACAGTCTTTGTAAAAAATAAATAGCTAGGAGAAGCAAGAGATTCTAAAAGTATCCTAACTGGGGGAAAAAAAAAAAAAAAANNAAAAAAAAAAAAAAAAGAAGTTTGTAACATGAATTTAATCCTTATGAAACATTAAAGAATCTACATGAGAGACCAAATAAATTACTCCCCTGTAGGAAAAAAGAGACAATTGTAATTCACTATGAAAAGAGGAGACGCTGACCTACAGAAAACCAGGCTTTGCTGATTCTGCCACTAATGGAGCTCCTTTGGCTGTAGTAGGTTTTTATTTTTTTCTCATGAAAACAGCATCTATTATGAACAAAACACTTCAATCAGTAGACTCAAAGCTGGAAGAGCATATGGATACAGAATTTATCTCACCTGATTCCTCTCCTGGAGCAGGACAAAGAAGTAAAGGAAGACAATAAAGTTTGGACTTGGACTCGGAGACCCATTCTCAGCAGAAATAATTAGGCTGGCAGGAAAACTGCTGGGGACAGAAAAAAAGCCACAAGCCCTCGAGGTCTCATGTCATAAGCAGGTACTTGTTTCTTTGTCTCACTCCGAATATGTGTACCTGAGACACCAATGTGATTAATGGAGTACTTAAAAGCAGTGATACACAAAAGCAAATTATTCTTTGCAGTTCCCCTACCTCTTGTTTTAGTAGAACTCTTTGAGGCATCCTGGGTAAAGATGATGTCCTGTTTCTGCATCAGTTTGACTTAGCATGACCTCTTCACTGTCAGTAGAGGAATGTAAAAGACAGGCAATGAACATTTGTATGTACAAAAATTTACATGGCTGTGGGGCAGGATGCCTGGAAGATCAAAAACGAATGAAAATGTTAACTACTTAAAACACTTTACCATGAAATCTCCTTCTCCCCTGTTACCCCCCTCCCCCTGCTATGTTAAATCAGGTAGAAAAGTGTGATAATATTAAGACTTAATCCAATTTAAATAAATTATTTTCTTGTAAATGTTAAAACAACCATTACATGCATCATTTACCCCCTCCTCTGCCCATAGTCTTAAATTATTCTCCATTGTATTCAGATGGAAAAAAACATGCAGAAATGTTCCTTAAACATCAAAAATTTTGTTTTGTATTATATTAAGTGGTAAAAGTCATTAAGAAGTCCTAGCAAAAAAAAAAAAATCTTATAAAGCATTATGGGATTTTGTGTAGTAAACTTAATTAAGAAATTTCTTTGCTAGGTTACCAACAGTATTTTATTACAAGCTTAAGGTATAAGATCGTTATAGCTCTCTGTCATGCTTGGCAGCAAAGAAAGAACGCATGCGAAAAACAATCTTGTTCTTGCAATTAATTACAAATGTACAAATGAGTGATATATCAGACCCTGTCTACACCTCATAGTCATGCATTTATAACCATTTCACCATACACAGTTATTTAAAAGCATGCTTTGTGTCTACAGTAGCTTGATACCACATCACAGCCACGGGTAGTTATGTTTATTCATGCACAGCTACCACCAGCCAGAACTATGTGTTTGTGCCAGTGCATTTTAACAAAATCTGCATCAAATAATCAGCAGTACAGGTCCCTTTGGCTAGCATTTTTTCTTTTAACGGGGCAGACTGGAAGCAAGAGAGGTGAAGGCAAGCCAGGAACACAGGGGTGGCAAAGGGCAGGTGGTGACAGACAGCAGCTACTGGCCATGCTGGGTCAGTCAACCTGGTGACAATCACCCAACCCATCTCGCACATCCTAGTGTCCCAAAACACGTCTGCCACCGAAGGGGTGAGGAACTCTCTCTCCACGGCTGAGGGGAAAACGCGTGAGCCCTGGGCACTGCAAAGTCCCTGGCTGCTGGTGTGCCCCACGGCTGCTCCTTGCAGGGACCCCCGCTTGTGGTGTGAGGACTGCCAGTGGAGGAGTCCTGCAAGGACACCCCTGCAGCACAGCAACCTGCAGCACGTGGGACAACGAGCAACTGGATGCTGATGAGTTCTCCCAAGTTGGAGAAGTCCATCCTGAATCCTTCCTTCAGAAACTTTAGTTCATCCAGCTGGGTTACTGGCCCACAGGAAGGTGCCAAGCCTGGGTCTCCAGTAAGGGTGGAATACAGGTATCTAGAGAAGAAAGGGCAGCTCAAAGGGAGTCCACTTCAAGCCTGAGCCAAGTCATGAACCAACCAGAAATCCCTGTTATGGCTACAAGGACACTGACACCTACACACACTCGTCCCTGTAGACACAGACGTAACCATGCATTGCTCAAGGTTTACAACACTGATCTCACAGAGAGGATTTAAAAATCACTCTGCTTCTCTCTCCCCAGGCCAGCAAAAGACATTTTATTTAACCTCACACCTTCAGTTCATGCTTCTCCCTAGGAACATTTGTCTCACCCAGCTGACCAAAGCCAGCCCTAGTCATGAGATGGAAGAACACCAGTCTCGCTGAAAAAATATTTCAACAAACCCAAACCACTGCAGCTCTGAGCATGCAACTTGCCAGACAGTTTTACCGGTTATAGAGGGAATTCCAGTCTTTGACTCACTAGCAAATAAACGTGTTCCCACGCTGTTTCCTCATTCACACTATTCCCTTGTCCTGAACTGTTTGCTAAGAAAGCCTGAGACTATTTGCGTTACGCTCCATGCAGAGAAACTACAACACACAAACATATAATTATACAGTGATGAGATGCTCTAGTTCCAAAAGCCATAAATTCTAAACAAGATTATCTTGTTTTTAAAATCCATCTTCCCTGGTTCACAAGAAAAGCCATCTCACGGCCCAGATAGGCAAGAGGGCATATTAGGGTTTATGTTATGATTACACAAACTACTGGGCACACACCTACTGGAGTGGGCTACCAGAGCTGTTGCCCACACTTCTCATGACAGCTGCAGGCATCATGTTCTCCTGTCAACTAACAGGAGAACGGTATAGGAACTCAATATGACAAGCATATTTTTAATTTACAAGCAACACTGGCAGTTCGAAAACTTTTTAATTAATGAACCGACTGGTTACATGTATGCTGCAAAGCTGGCTAAACCACCTTGAGTACTAGAGGCAGACCTGGCTCGCTGCACTAATTTACTGTCACACAGAAGTAATCTAAGGGCAAACAATCATACTTTTCAGTGGGATAAATGAGCACATCCAGATCGCTTTACTTCACCAGCTAGACTGTCACAGGTACTCAAACTGGCTCGTTCAAAGCCAGCTTGGGTGCCCCTGCAACCTGCAACATAGATCTAATATTTGCTTTTTGGAAATACCACGGGCAGAGCAGCTTGCACCTCGTGGTCTCGCCTGTAGAGCTGTGGGGAGCCATCACAACCATCACAACAGCAGATCCAGCAGAGCTCATCCAGGAGAGGAAAGAGAGGAGACGTCGGGATGCTGCTCATGGGGCGTGCAGAGCTGCCTGTGCACTTCTCATCCTGGGGAAGCAATAACCTGATCAGTGCTCTACCCTGCTCTCTTGGCAATACACAGGCTTAAAAAAAGAAAAACGTTTCCATTGCGACCAGATATTCACTTTAGTAAACAAACCTTAATAAAACAAACAATTAAAAAAAAAAAAAAAAAAGCCAGATCCTCTCGCACAGCATTTCCTGCAAACCAATTATGGAGAACTGCTCTTGTGGGCCAGAGAGCAATCTCTTCCCATGTTGGGCACCAAGCAGGAACGGAGCCCGACATGGCTGCTGGGTGGGAAGGGGTTGGGCCCACTGGGGATTTGAAATAAAACAAACATCTGCTTCGGCAGACAGCTATTTCTTTGTGGACTGGCCAGCAGGAGGTATGGTGGAAGCTGGCTGACTGGTGACTTGGGCAAGCCCACAGCCTTCCTGGTGTCTTGTGTCCACAACAGTGAAGAAAGCAAATCTTAAGCTGTACCCGAATTCCTGAAGGATTATAATGACACAAGCAACACTTGGTTGGGCCACCTTTTCTCTGTTGTTGTTGCTGCTGCTATTTTAAACCTAATTCAGCTTTTGCCACAACTCACTCATGCCTAGTATCCTTAATCTACAAATACTCAAGGACAATAACTCAACTCTATTATCCATATTCCCTGAGCTCGCATTTCATAAAGCATAAGCACACTCAAGAACGAACGATTCCTAAAATAGCCAGGCATGTACATTTCCGTCCTCTCATCAGGGAAGCAGTTCAAAAACACAGGTCCTCCAGGTCCTTGTAACACTTAGAATTGCTAACCTGAACCTCTTGATAGCAGCAGGCGATATCTTCAGAAACAGCTGGGGTTTTATCATAGCCTCTCACACCAAGCTACTACATACCATCAACTGTGTTTATACAGGCACTGCAGTGAAAGAAGACATAGCATGAACCAAACAGGAATTATAGCACAAATTCTGGCTCATATTGGCCAAAGACTTTGAAACTGCATGTACAAAGCCAGCACATATCATGAATTCAATAAAAACAACAGAGACCACCACTGGAATTATTACAATCAGCTATCACAAACAATAAATAAACATACCTAAGTTTTTGGGCAACAAAAACTATTACTAAGAACAAGCAAGTTGTTCTCCTACTTTGTTTCCTACACTCTGCTCTTTGCTTAATGACTCCAGGGTCTCAATACTGTGGGGTGCTGGGGTTCCTCAAAAACTGCTCAAAAATCTAAACGAACTAACACACAGCACCCTACAGCATCAGGCCTTTTCTATGCTGTTTTTAAACACTGAATTGTCTGATAACCTTCCTTACGACTACATCAATAATTTGCTGTTTCTGTCCTTTCAGTAAGAGCCCCCACCATGTATGTGCTACTTGATTATTTATAAACATGGCCTTTTATTAAAAACACAGCCTCCACTGTGCTCAAATTTAATTCTACTTGGCTGTAATACAACTGATGCTCCAAATGTGTGAAATTTATGGTCAGTTGCAAGGCAAAACGGTGGCCAATCTTTGGCTGGTAAATTGGACACCAGCAGCAATGACTCTGCCAGCGTTGGAGCTAAGCTTGAGGCCTGATTCACCAGTTTTCCACACTACTCATCAACTGTAACCAGCTCTGGGCAACTGAACTGGTCTTTTTCCGACAGGAAAAACCAAGCGTGTTATATGCTAGAGAGGAGCATCACTGCTGCCTATGAAGATGGGCTCCAGTGTGCTACATCTCGTCTCAGAGCCATATGTGCTCCGTCTTTGAAAATCGAGCCACCTGAAATAAGACAACCTAATTTCTTTCCTAGAAGGGCCTCGATGTCACCTACTGCTGAGGCAAATGGCCCTGGGAGAGAAGCTCTGCCCAGACTGAGCTGATGTGCAGACAGGAGAGGCAGACACGCAAATGGCAGGTTTGTGGGGTGGCACTGGCTGAACTGAGTCTCTAGAGCCTCTGGTCCACCCTGGAGCATAAAAAAACCTGTGCTACCTTACCTCTTGCCTTCCTACTCCAGAATTGCCAGACAGGTTCTGATTGCATTGCTCCTTTCTGATTACCTATTCCCTGCAACTTTCCCCAGTCCTTCTCTCTTCTCACCACCTCATTAGCTCTCTGAACTCACTCACTAGTCCCACCCTCCACCTTCCCTGTCAATCCTGCCCCCTTTCCTGTGCCCCTTCACAGAATCACAGAATGGTTGGGGTTGGAAGGGACCTCTGGAGACCATCTAGTCCAACCCACCTGCTATAGCAGGTTCGCCCAGAGCAGATCGCACAGGAAGGTGTCCAGGTGGGTTTTGAATGTCTCCAGAGAAGGAGACTCCACAACCTCTCTGGGCAGCCTGTTCCAGTGCTCTGGCACCCTCAAAGTAAAGAAGTTTCTCCTCATATTCAGATGGAATCTCCCATGCTTCAGTCTGTGCCCATTGCCTCTCATCCTATTGTTGGGCACCCTTGCCAACAACAAAATGCCGGCAAGGCAATAATCTTTTCCTCCCCTGCTCCAGTGCTGCCCCATGCCTCTTTTGACAATGCTGGGCTCCCTTGGCTACCATGTCCAGCATGTCAAGCCAGTTTGGACAAGCCTACAATTGCAAAAGGGAAGGATAGAGGTGGCCATGAAGAGATCCTTCCCTTGCCCATCTAGCCAACATCATCTTCTGATCACAACCTCAGTTGCACTGGTCCCATGAGCTTGGTCTTCCCCATGGCTCAAAGTAAGCATTATATAACTCTTCATAATGCTGGAGGGGGAATGGGAGAGGGAGGGAAAAAAATAAACTTTCAAATCAGCAAAGAGAACGAAAAAGAGGAGAAAGAAAGGTGGGATGAAGTATTTATCTCAGTCCCCTCTTCCATCCACTAAGATACACTCTTGTTCTCTTTCTTCCATGTAGAGCTCTTATTTAAGTGTAAAAGCATCTTACTTCAATTTAATGAACTGGCTAAAATTACCAGCTCAACTAAAATAGTTCACATTCATGCAAAACAACAGCTTGTGTAGCAACTTGCACTGAAACAAAAAACAGTAGTTCATACCAATTTGATCATTTCTGCTCAAGCTTGTGTGTCTCAAGGGTTACTGTCCCACAGTCCTATTTCTCTAACAGATGCAGGGAAACTAAGCAAACTGCAGTAAATGCAGAACAATGAGGGGAGGACAAACACCCCTACATTGCCAGCTGTAAAATGCAGTGAAATAAAATGCGAAGAAAAGAAAAGCTGACGTAGTACTAAATTCAACAGAGAAAAGGCAGACAAAGAGCCAAATGAAGAGACACTGCTTTTTCTGCAGTGCTCACACCAGGGACATCATGACTCTCCACAAGTGCTGCGTTTTCATCAGTTCTGTGAGCCGGAGGAATACCAGCCCCATTTTACAGATTGTAAACTAAGCCAATCAGAAATTAAGATCTGAAGAGTCTCAAAGTACCTAAACCACGATTCTTGCCAGTAATAAGCATAGCACATTCTTTGAGCGTTCAAAGGATCCAGCTTCCAGCAGCCTTTGGTACAGATGCACGTGTAGTCCTAAGAGAACCCATAAAATGATGAACACAATGCAAGAGCTACAACAGGAACACTTTAGCAACCACAGACATATTTATTTCCCCATCTCCTCTTCTACATTTTCAAGTGGGGGGGACAAAGTACCCTGCACACTAGGAGATTTGGATCAAAGAGCTATGATGGTCACAAGTCACAACTCATCACCCACCTGACAATTGTAGCTATTTATGTACAAATTAGTAGTGCTGACCTGGCCACTATTAAAAGATTGATGTAAATGGCTTATCCAGCATCGCACTCCTTGGCAGAGAATCAACTTCTCCAAAGCAACATTCAGCTGCCTTAACAATGAGATTATGTCTTCCCTTTTTGCATTCATAGGAACACAGGAGGGTAAGAGTTCAACAGACAACACTCTCCTTCAGCATGCACTCTAATTCATCCCCAGAGCAGACTCGTTTAATACGCTGAATAAAAACCAATCATCCTACGGAGTGAGGGGGGAAAGGTATGCAATCTGTTTTTAGATTATTACAAAGGAACATGTAGATGTATGGATAGAATTAAGATTGCATAAGCATTTCCTAATTCTGGAATTTTGTAACTTTGGAGCGCTTAACTTAGCCACTTTAATATCCTTCCACTCTGACCATCTGTGCAGAGTCTGTCTGCAAGCGTACGTAAGGCTGCCTCCAGGATCCTGGAGATGCAAGGCACCATGTCTCAGTTGCCCAGAAGGCTTTAAATCACAGGCATAGACCTATGTTGCATGAATCCAGCCTCTTTGTGCACGTGATACAGAATCCACTACACGCGTAGAGCTGAACTACATGATGGCAGCTGCCTGTTGGGAAGCCCTGAGGCCCAGATGCCCAGGCACCACCTTGCATGTACATCAGTTTACTATGTTGCATGGTCATTGTGTTTCCATTTTATGTGCACGTTTATGGACATATTCAACAAGTAAAAAAGGTTGTGGAGATGTGGCCAAGATGACTGCCAGCAACTGGCTACTTGTATCTCTATTTCCCCAAGGCAACAACTAAAAGGAAGTTCTACTTCCCTCTTCTGCAAGGGTTTCGTTCACAGCAGTAGCCGTTTTTCTCTTAGATATGTATTTTTATTCTGTATTTAATATTCTACTCCAATATTACAGTAATGTTCCAGGGCACTTTTAAGACCAACACAAAGCAACAAGGCAGAATATGAATACAGGAAAGATCAGATATAAAATGTGACAGGAAGAGGAGGAGAACTCAAATTAGGGCATGTGGAAACCAGAATGTTGGGTCTAGACATCAACTCAAGTCAATGGCAAAGTACCTATAAAGCAGGGGCCCCTCTCTGATGGTCTCCACATCCATCCAACCCGCTACAAGAGTCAGTCAGCTTGCGGTAAAGTTCTGTCTTCTCAAACACAAAACCAAAATGCACTGAACATAAATGGTGTTGACATTTGTGGCACAAAAAGCTGCTCTGTAGGAACATGTCCAGATTTTAAAAACCTGGGGGTTTGCTTTTATCGTCTCTTTACCTAGCTTATCAAGCTTCTCAGCTTGATACAGCCACTCGGACCTCAAAAAATGCGAATTCCCCATGCATTACTGCATCTTCACAGATTGCCAGCCTGACTGTAGGGTTAGAAGTAAGTTCCGTGTCCTGAAGTGCAAAGCTACCAACCCTCTCCCACCCTCGTCCTTCTCAGTGTACACAACATTTTGCCTTTATCCACAAAAGCAATTAGATCTCAAGATTCAAACTTGCATCCTTTTCAGATGCAGAAAACCTGCTGGACACTATAGAACTTAATCTTGTCTTTTTTTGAGGCAGGTATAATTCAGGTAAATACACCACAGTTAAGGAAAAGGTATCCAGAAGTTATTTTTATGAACTGGTGAGGAGCCATCTGTCCACAAACAATCACAGCCTGCCCCCAAGACAAGGCTCCTTTATGGCTGAACTTGTCTGGCATCATGCCCTTTGTTTGCTGACTGGTGAATTATGGCTCACAAATTCACCCCATGTTCTTTCTGCCTTCCCTGTACTGCTTGTGCCTATTGTTTCATCTGTTTGACCAAAAAGAAATGGTTGTGCTTTGGCTTATATCAGATCCTCATCTTCCTTATGAACTAAATATTCTTTTTTATTTGTTTTGACCAGCAACCCCACCAGGACCTTGCCCATTAGTTCACTGAAAATCTTGCCCCAGAGCTCTGAGGACGCCACAAACCATTTTACACGCGCATCTGCCTTCCAAGTTCGAAAGTGTCAAAAGCGGTAGTCCCTGATTAAGAAGAAGTGCAGTCATACGTAAGTCAGCTCTGATGAATGTTCTTTTCCTATAACCACAAAGATATTTTATCTGCATGGAGATGTGAAGAAGGCAAAGCTCTAGTAGCTGGAGAGGTATCACCCAAGTTCCTTCTTAATGAAGCTTCCTCTCACTTTTCACTAGAATTGTGTACTAGATTATCCTATGTGCTAGAAAGTGACCATATTTCACTTCTTGCTCAGAGATAAATGCACCTAGGATGTTTAGTATGCACAAGTCCAAATGTACAATGTATAAAACGTGTTATTCCCATACAAAAACAAAACAAAACAAACCCAAACAAAAATCTACAATATCATCACGCCCCAAACAAAACACAACAACAAAAACCAAACCAAAAAAACCCCAAACAAACAAAACCAACCAAAAAAAAAAACCCAAACACCAAAGCTTTTTGAACAATAGTATCATATGTCAGACCACTGAGCCTGTTCTGGCCTTTGTGAGTTCTTAGGAAGGTTGACTCTGGACAGTGATAAAAACTAACTGTAAAACACATAAATCCAGTTTTGGGGCTCCTTTATAAATCTATACAGTTCCTTGTAAAAGTTCTATATACAATGAAGAAATAGATGGGATTCAAGCAAGGAAACTCTACCATGTCAACATTAGTCACTTCTCAAACATTTTCAAGGCACAATACAGTTGGAAGTGGCCAGGATGAAACTCACTCTCAAATGAGAAATAAATGTGATCAAATGCAATGGCAAACACTGACACCAGTAGCAGTTAACCTGTTATACTAACTACTATTGTATCAGCATTTAATTAATTTTGTAAACCAGTTTAGCTTCAGTATTTAAAAGGTCAGTCCACAAAACGCCTACAAGCTGAAACTGAAAGGCAAGATCCACCACAGTTACACGATACTTAGGATGTACATAATACGATGCTCTGTATAACAGAACACAAATGTAAATAGAGCCTAGGATCCATGGAAAAGGTTTCTGCCACCCAGCCTTGAGAAGAAAATTCATTAGTTTGCTCTGACAGTAAGCTCTTGTTCAACACATGGCACAAAAGCCAGTGGCAAACATCGCAACACTGAGACTTAAGAACACTCAGGAAGTAATATCCAAAGTGGGGGAGGGGGGGAATGGTTTTGCTACCTTGTGTTATTTGAGAAAAGCCAGGTAGGTTTCCTACAAGAACCTTTTGCTCAATTGTTGACTTAGAAATACATGAATGACTATCTTTGTCTTTTCTGGTTTTCCAAAATGTCTCCTGGAGACTCACAGACTCATCATTATTAGCAGAAGAAAACCTGAGACAAGTATTTTCTTCCAAGTATGTCCTAGACCTTCAAGGTACATAAACACTCTAAGAAAAAATGAGGGTAGCAAGTTAAAACAGTCCTACAATAAATGTACGTATTTTCAATTTAAAGGAACAAAAACCCCTCTTCAGACTTACACTTAATGTATATTTTTCCTACAAGAGACCTAAAGAAAAGGCTTCAAAAGATTAACTTGATCACAAGTAGTATCACCATAAAAGTTTAATGTTGGATAAGGCCAAGCACAGATCACTTTTTTTATTAAACAAGACTAGGGAAAACAAGCACTAAAATAATCAGTAGTGAGCATGAAGAAGTGAAGGGAGACCTAAGAAATTATGACATAATTTTTTCAGTTTAGTGTCTTAAATACAATTTGCATCCTATTTCTAAGGTAAATGGAGAACATTATGCTCACTTGTCTTTCTAAGTGAGGCTGGCCTCATAGTTAAGACTGGGAACCAGTGAACGAGGTTCTGGGGAGTACTGAGCCTTCTGCTCTGCTCACTTTGAGCACAGCCACTCAACATCCTTACACAAAAGCTTTCTCATCTACAGAGCAGAGGTAATGCTCTCCAGAAGGGTTGCGAACATAGAAACTGCATCTGGAAGACAGGGTTAAGTCCCTAACGTATGCATTATCATAGAGGTATGTCACCTCATAGAGTCATAGAATGTCCTGAGTTGGAAAGGACCCACAAGGATCATGGAGTCCAACTCCTGTCCCTGCACAGGACAACCCCACAGTTCACCCCATGTGTCTGAGGGCCTTGTCCAGTCTCTTCTTGAACACTGTCAGGCTTGGGGCTGTGACACCTCCCTGGGGAGCCTGTGCCAGTGTCCACCACCCTCTGGGGGAAGAACCTTTTCTAATGTCCAACGTAAACCCTTCTGGCACATCTTCCTGCCATTCCCTCGGGTTCTGATATTGGTCACTAAAGAGAAGAGATCAGTGCCTGCCCCTTCTCCTCCCCTTATGAGGAAGCTGTAGCCCCATGAGGTCTCCCCTCAGTCTCCTCCAGGCTGAACAAACCCAGCGACTTTAGCCACTCCTCATACGGCTTCTTCTCCAGACCCTTCCCCAACTTCATGGCTTCCTCTGGACACTCTCCAGTAGCTTTAGATCCTTTTTATCCTGTGCTGGCTGGGACCAATGATTGTGCTGTCATTCAGGTGTTTTTCAGTAACTCCCAGAATAATCTTCTCCACAATTGAAGAACTGTTACGTTTTCTCTGAAGATACACCTCCCACTTCGCACACAAGTTTCCTGCCTTTTTTTTTTTACTTATTCAAAAGAAAAGAAGTATTTGAACTTCGGGATTTCGCATCGACGCCACACAGTCCCTGCCGGTTCAGAGAAGCAGCCGGCGGGGGTGCAGCAGGACGGCGCTTCCCCAGCCCCGGGACCCCGCTCCCCGCCCCAGCTCCGGCACAACCGGGGATTTAAACGCCCAAGTCCACACAAAAAGCTTATTCTGTGGCGCGCCGGACCACCGGCCCGGCCCCACGGGGCAGCCCCGGCGCGGCGGCAGCGGCTTTTCGGATGGGGGCGGAGGCGCGACCTCAGGATACCTCTGAGACACACCGAGCGGGCCTCGCACGGCGCAGCCCGGCAGCCTGTCCTGAGCTGACACCGGGCAGAGCGGCCCGGCCCGGCCCCGCCGCCCTCCTCGGCGGCGCAGCCCACAGGGGCGAAGTTTTCCTGCCGCCCGCTTCCCCAGCCCAACCCAGACACATTAATCCCCGCGCTCTCCCGGCAGCCTCCCGCGGCGCCTGCCTGCCTCCCCGCTCCCTGTCAGCGGTTCCCAATAAACTTCCCCCTCTCCCTCCTCCTCCTCCTCCTCCTCCGCCCGCCCTGCCGTGTCGTGCCGTGCCGTGTCGTGCCGTTCCCTCCCCCGGGTGGCAGCGACGGCCGCCTCGTCGCCGCCACCTCCGCACCGGTACCCAGCAAGGCCCGCCCGCCCCTCACACCGCCCCCCCGTCCCTACCACCGAGAGCCCCGGAGGGGGAGGGGGGTGGGCAAACACGAAGGGGAAACCAACGCGGGGGGGGGTAAGGAAAGGACGAGCACCGCGAAGGAAGGGGGGGGCTCGAGCAGTAGCCAATCGGCGTCGGGCGCGCACGGCGCGCCGGGAGTTGTAGTTCCCCGCTGTCGCCATTTTGTGGCGAGGGAACTACAACTTTTCCCACGAACAAGGACAATTCTCGGGCCCTGCGCGGAGCCCCGCCGGCGAGGCCAGGTGCTGCGAGCGCGGCGGGCCCCAGTGCGGCGCCGGAGGGAAGGCGCGGCGGGCACAGGGAGGGAGCGGAAGGAGAGCCCTGGGCAGACGGGAGGAGAGAGGCTGCCGCGGGGCGGGGAGGGGGGCAGGGCAGGGTGGCCGAGCGTGCTGCGCGGTGAGGGACCGTCGCCAAACTCCCCGCTCAGGTTGTGGCGCAGAGAGCGGCGACGTTGGCTGCAGGGTGGCCGCACTTAAATGCCAAAAAAAAAGAGAGGGGGGGGAGGAGGGGTGGGAGATGGCAAAGGGAAGCGTGTGACGCTTGATCCGCATGAAGCGTTTAGCGAGGCCTGTTGCATGCGTTGAACGCAGCAAGGGGGGGCGGGCGTTGCGGCTGCTGTCCCGGTTGGGAGTTCAGGCCAGGCCCTAAGCGGTGTATGTATGTATGTGTGTGCGTGCGTGTGCCCGCGTGTGTGTATATATATATACAGACACGCGCGCACACACGCACGCAGACATATATATTAAAAAAAAAAAAAAANGAGCCAGGTCCATTTAAAGTTGCTGCCGGAGAGCTGTTCTCATTGGTTAGAGGGGGGAGCCGGAGGAGCGGAGACACACACGGTGCGTGCAGCCCTCGCTGCCGCCGCCGCTGCTGCCGCCGGAGCCGCCGCCGCTGCCGGAGTTGTCTCTGCCGCTTTCCCTGCTGCAGCGGCACAAACGTGACTTCCAGCGTCTTGATTATTTATCTTCTGCTTTCGGCCCCTTTTTCCTTCTCCAAGATGTAACTACAGCTCTGACGCTAAGGACCTGCAGATCGCTTAGGTGGCTTGAGAAAGAGAAAAGGGGATATCAAGGGCGTCGTTTTTTTGTGTTTAAGGGGATTTTTTTCCATTATAATGTTTCGCTAAAGTGATATTTTTGTTGTTGTTTCCTTCGCATTCGTTTTTTTTTTTTTTTTTTTCGTCCCCCATTTCTCGGATTTATTGCTAGGAGAATCACATTGTGAGGAAAGAAAGTCGGATTACAAGATAACCACTACAAACAACCCCCTCCCCCAAGGATTTTTTCAGTATTCTTTTTTTTTTTTTTAAATTGTCGCGGCTTTAATTCATGAAGCAATTGTCCCCTTTTGCAATCAGAATTTGGATACCAGAATGAGCAAAGAAAGACCCAAGAGGAATATAATTCAAAAGAAATACGTAAGTGGTCATAACATATATCGTTTGACTCCCAGTTTTAGGAAATGGCAGTGAATGTCAAGTTTATAGCTAATCCTGCAGCTATAAGGCTTTCGAAACAAATGTGATACTGAATTTTATTTTTCTGTGGTGTGGTGGGGGAGTTCCAGAGGCCCCTTTTAACGGGGGAACCTTCTATCCAGTTTGGTTATAAAACCAGATTTGTGTAGCGATTCCTCCAGTGAATAAATGTATTGACCTCAAATGACACAATCATAATCTAGTTTTAGATGAAAGGCGGGGAGCTCGGGGGGCTGCCACGGTAATGTCACGAAACTGCATTTTCAAGCGGTTTTATTAATATTGCGCTTTTGCATGCGAAAAGATGTGGGTTTTTTTCTTTTTTTTAATGATCTGCGTGTGTGTATTCCCGTCTGGTGAAGCGGCGGCGGTGGTTGTTGAAAGCCCTTTAAGTTGAAACCGAGTGTCTGGTTATGGCGAGCTCGTTTCTCGCACTACCACATCCCAGCTCCCCTCTCTGATCCTTTGCTTCCCTGCCTTGCGATAGAAACCCAGCCAGCGATACGGGGGAACGCGTTCCTGGGGGTTGACTTTATTAACAGGGGTAAAAATGGCTCGGTTCAGTTTCAGAATAATTCATTATCGTGGCTCGAAAATTTGGGCTAACCCAGTGCAGCTCGGGCTGTATGTCTGCCTGTCTTTATTCAGCCGCTTAACCAATCCCTTGTAATTGTCTAATCCTTTAAACATATAAATGTGGATGGATAGTTGGATTTTTGTTCGTGCTCCAGTTACGTTTTGATTGGCATAGGGGAGTTTTTCTTTACGTTTGGAAAAACTGAGGGGATTAGCCAAATACGCAGCAGAGGGAAATATCATTTTTATCTGCACGTTTAAAAAAAATAAATTTTTTTTTTTTTGGGGGGGGGGGAATATAATTCCTTGCTTTGGGGTGGGTTTGAAGCGAGGCTTTAAAAGTTGTAGTTTATGTCGCGCCTGTCGTTCGTGCCGGTTTTTTTTTTTTTTTTTTTCAGCGGAGGGTGTTTCTTGGCAGGGAGGGTGACCTTCGGGACACTTTCCCTCGCTATTCTATAGATTCGGTAAAAACTGCAGTTGACTCCAGCTGACTGCCGCTATCGATTGCCCGCCCCGCTGAAAGGCAGCCCGGGGCCGGGGAGGGGGTGCTGCGCGGTATTTCGGAGCTAAGGCCCCCCTCTCCCCCCCGCCTCGCCATGAAATTTCCGAATTAAAATACATCCGCATTGCAGAGGAGCGGGGAGCCCGGGGCCGGCGAGTTTAAAGTATTGGATCGAAACGGGAACGGCGGGTGGAAAGTCTGGCGAAACACGCGAGGCGTCCACGTTTCCCAGGCAGGCAGACAAAAGCGGGGCGGGGGGAGGAAACCGCGGTGTTAATAATTAAGGAGGGGGGGGATGAGTGTTGGAGGGGGGGAGAGATCGCCCCAAACCGCTGCTTCCGCGGCCGCCCCAGGCTGGCGGGGGTGAACAATGCGGCGGCGCTCCCGCACCGCCGGGCAGGGGGTGAGCGCGGCTGCCGCCGGCCCAGCGCCCCGGGGGAAGGTAGGAGGCACGGGGGAGCGTGGCGGGGGCGGAGGATGTGCCGTGGTGCTCCCCGGTTGCAACTTCGCGGCGGCGCCTTTTTTTTTTTTTTTTTTTTATATTCTCCCCC